>PVHX01005106.1:0-116415 GCA_004024805.1 Geosciurus inauris | reverse complement strand
TTGAGGCCTGGGCCTCCCCAAGAAGAGGTGCTGCCTGCAAAGAGACATTCAGTACACAGCACACTGATGCCTCCCTCCCACCCATCCTGCCCTGTGGGGCTCACCATCGCCTCTGGCAGACCTCTCCTGGATTACAGTAACTTCCCAGCGGGGACCAGGCCACCTCCAACAATCACAACACCTCATTAAGCCATCACTTCCAAGGTCCTCTCCCACTCCGCCTTCCTGCAAAACTGTGCCAACAGGGAAAATGGCTGATGGGTTTTTAATTCTATTTCCTTTTCCTTCCCTCAGATGGGGAAGGTCTGGTGAGGCAACTGAGCAGCCAAGAGCTTCAAAGAGCTGGAATCTAGATTCCAGTTTCTAGTTTCTAGAATCTAGTTTCTAGAGGGCTAGAAACTCACAAGCTATCTGTTAATAACAGGAGGAATCAATGACTGACAGAGCCATGAGCACTGGCCCCGATTCAGAGAGGGGGTGTCAACCTATGTCACCCTTAGCAGGGTCTGCACACTGAGCTGTGGCCTCTCATCTCTAAATATCTCTGCTCAGCCCTCTGCCCATGCAGTGAGCCCCTGCAGGGGTAGGGTCAGTTCTCTGCCTAGCTCACCACCCTTTTTTTTTTTTTAGTTGACAGACAATTGTACATATTTATGGGGTTTGGTGTGATGTTTTGGTACATGTGTACATTGTATAACTATGAACTCAAGATATTTAGATTATCCATCATCTCAAACATTCATCATCTGTGACAAGAACATTCAAAACCCTCTCTTTGAGCTATTTTGATTTCCACAGTACAATCCTGTTAACTCTTTCTTTCTATCTCTGGAATTCTGCTAAGTGCTTTGTCTGGGGTACCTACACACCCAGTTGGCCCCTGCTACTTGTGTTTCTTCTCAGGAAAGCCAGCGATAGCTGGAAATCCTCAGAAGCCCAGTCGATAGAAAAGAACTAGCAAATAAAAAACAGAAAGTGGAACAAGGCAGCTGACCTGTGTTACAGCCCGCAGCACAGCTGAAGGGAATGTGACTTCAGCAGACGTGGACTAGCTGAATGGTACACTGGATACTGGCCCTCAGCTTTCATACCCGGAGCAGCTGGTCTTGCTTAAACAGCAATGATGGCAAAATTTTGCAAATGGTTTCATAACTAACATGTGAAATGAATATCATCCCATCCCTTCTTTCAACCCTGGTGGAATCATTTAACAAATAGCAAATATATATCCTACAAGAAGAATGTCACAATGTACTAAGTAAGTCTTTTCCCTTCTTTATTCAACAATTATTCATTGGGCACTCATTGTATGTAAGGTCTAAGTGAAATATTCAAAGATGTATAAAGGTCCTTCTCTTAAACATTGAACTTGGGGGTTAGGTTCTAGCAAATTGTCAGTGATCCTGCAATTGTTCTTGTAAACCATGGAGTAACATGTCCTCCTTTGGCTTGCACATACATCCCTTGCCTCTGCTCACCCTTAAAGTTGTTATTCTGGTTGTGGTGATGTTTGCAGCCATCCATTTCCATTTGCTCCCAAGATCCCTCTCAGGTCTATGAATTTGCAAGATGGCCACCTGAAATTATGCACGTGGCCCTGGTCACAGAGCTCTGCAGAGCTGCCTGCTCACGAGGGACTGCTCTTAGAAACTTGGTGACAAGAATCACCCCTCGGCCAACTAATTGTGAATGGCAAGAAATTGCTGCAGGACATTATGATGAATGGGCCACTGATTCATTTCCTCCTTGCATAGAGGAATCCCACAGCCTGTTTGTAGGAAAGCACAAGGCTGCCCAGCTGCATGACTCAGGCCACGGTGGATGGCCACGGTGGATCTCCAAGGGCTGGAGGGAGACGGGATCTGTGAGTAGAACAACTGGGAGAAATCCAGGCAAGATCTCGATAGGGAGCAAAGCCTCTGTGACTCTGCTAAAGAGGCTCTTTAGATAAGAGGCTGGGCCAGCCAGATAGGGTGGTGGCTAAACACAGGCTCCTCCAGAGCAGTTTGTTCAATTCCAGGCTCCCCGACCTGTTGGCCATGTGGCTTTGGACTAGTGACTGCCTTTCTCCTGCTTCCTCCTCCTTCATCTATAAAATGAAATACTACTACTGAGCTCTCAGGCTTCATATGAAGACTAGATGGCCGAACAGCAAATCATTTGAACAGTACTTGGGATGCAGTGAATGGTTGATTTTGAGGCACAATGGGCAAAAGATCAACCTTGAGAGTGACCCCAGATGACCTGTGTTCTCTCCAGGAGCAAATTCACTTCCCAGAGCCACAAAAAATGTGTGTGTTACTCTCAGCCTGGCTATAGATAGTGGTATCACAGGATAATCCTCTCAGGGACATCCAGACAACCACAGGGAAAAGTCCCTTCTAGTGGGAAAAAAATGAGGTGTTAACTGCTTGGGGGAAAGCATTAGGGTTCTTCAAGTGTGTTTGGGTCTTACTCTGATCTCAGGAGAAAAAATAGCTTTCTAATATTGAATCTTTTATACCAAAGTTCCCCTTGCAGGAATGACAGCATTTTTGAAGGCTTATGATAAATCCTGCTGTTTCTTTAAATCCCCCCAAATGTAGCTCTTGACCTTGTATTTCAGAGAATTGACACGCGAAGATAACTAATGCCAGCCTCAAAATCGTTATGGCAGGCTACAAGTTCCATAATGCTGAGCAGGTGTCCTCTCAGGGAGCAGCAAATGCTGCTTTCCCAGGTGTCTGCACTTCTGATGCCACCTGATGGGTAGAGAATTTCCCGTGGCCACCATGCTACTCAGCCTATTCTGATTTATTAATTGCTCCCAGCATTGGGACCAACAGTTTGGCCTGAAGAGAAAGAAGACAGCTTTCACAGGCAAAGACTGTTTAGGTAGTTTAAACTACTTGCCTCCTGGCCCTCCTCTCCTTTGAGGTGTGATTGAATGTTGATAGTGTTTTTGCAAGAAGTGAGAAATAAATAAATACAGAGCTGTGGAGCTGTCACTAGCAGTAGAGTCACTCGTCAGAGTCCTGGGTATTTTATGCTTTGGGGTCAAATGCAGGAATCTCCAAAAACAAGTGGTCTAGAAGGCTTTCTCTCGTGCTGGTGGAAGGGGAGGGGCAGCTACGTGGTTTGCCTGGATTCTTGTGACGATTCCACCAAGCGTCGTTTGTGTCCAACTGGTTCACTTCACTTCACAGGCCATTCATCTATAAAAGAGGTATCTTAGGAGGACAGGCTGAGGTGGAACTGACTGCTGTGCACCACAGATCCATCCATGCTGTGCAGTCCCCCTGCATGGAAGGGCTGTCCGCCACTCATTTGTTCCCTCACTCATACACTACAGATTGCCTGCAGACCTTAACCGGCAAGCTCTACCCTGGAGGTTTCAAGAAAAATAAATAAGCTTTCCGGCCCTTTCCTTTCTTGGCCCAAGCTCCTAGATCCTTCTTTCTTAATAAGCCAAAGATGACAGATAATGGCTTTAAAAGAAACTCCTCTCAGGACTGCTTGCTCTGATTGAAAATGACCACTTCATGGTAAAGTTCCAGAAAAAAAGACACCAGCTAGGAGGAATCCTGAGGGCCCTATGGCCCCGCCATAGATTTTATTTGCTGCTCATAAAGCTTCCCCCTGCCAGATCTTCTTCCTGATGTATCTGGAGTCACTGAGGGCTACTGCACCCCACCGTCACCTACCTTGACAAAATGGCAAACTGCAAAAACTTTTGCAAGTTACAATTATTGTGCACCCATCCATTCACTTTCTATGTGTGATTTGGAAAACAGCTCTTTTGTGTCTTTATAAAACACCTGGAAATATTTTGAAGCTTAATAAGGCAAACTTTTCTGCTTAAGCACTGCATCCTAATAACAAGAATAACACAGTTGAATATCATGTGCCAGGCACTGTGCATGCATGCGTGTGTATGTGTGCATGTGTGTGCATGTGTATGGTGCAGAGGACTGATCCCAGGCCAGGCACAAAGCAGGCAAGCATTCTACTATGGACCACAGCCTCAGCCCCTCTAAGTGCTTTATATGCCCCACATTACCCAATTCTCACACAAGCACTGAGGGAAGACATGATTATTATTCCCATTTTCCTAATGAGGAAAACAGAGGTTCAGTGGAGAGGCTAAGTGACTTGCCAGGTTGGCCTGACCCTAGAATCTGAGTCCCAATTCATGATGTTATTAGTTGCTACTAATACTAATTTCTATGTGAGGCTTCAGGTCCTTTGTTATCTCTAACACCTGGGGCCTCTCTACAGCACTAAAGCTGCTTTCACACAACCTTCCTTCCTCTACGGGATACTGAATCCCAGACTGCCACTACTCTGTTTGCACCTGTACGTGTTCAGGTTGCGGCTTGGGTGCACGGCATGCACTGCAACCTGGAGAAGGCTGAAGCGCAATGTGCTGACTGCTCAGAGCCTCAGGGCCTTCCTCTGTGGTGTGGGGTGATCAGTCGTGGGTCAGCAGTTCCGTACTGATCTTTAATGGGATCTTTTTTCATGAAATCTTACATAAATCTAGAGGTGGAACCTGGAAGAACCATCAACTCTAAGATAGAGTCTGCTCTAATCCACCTCGATGCCTCACCCTAGGGAACTTCCAGAAAGCACCTTCTGAGTACTTTGTCTTAATGCTTTATATCCCCTGTGTTTTTAGACAGTACAAATTACTCATTCATTTATCCATTCATACCACAGACATTTAAGGAATGATTGACAAAAAGTTCTTGAACAGTAGCAGGTTTATAATATCAGATTGATAGAAATCAAGACACTGGTTAAAAAAGAAAAAACTTGAAGAGCATCATAATTTCACTGTTATTGTATATTATAGGGCCAGGGAGGACCAATGAGTATCCTGAGAAAACAGCAGCAAAAAACCAAAAATGCAAAAACCAAAAACACAAAAAATGCAGAGTTGGAAGCCAGAAGGTCCAAGTTCTAATACCAAATGTACCAACTAAGGTGTGACAGAATCTTCCTGGGTGTGTTTGCTCATTATTCATAAATTGGTAGTAACAATGCCTGCCTTGCAGAATTGATCTTTTTCTTTCAGCATACTTATGAGAACTTAATGAAGAATGTCCCCTGGAACCAGATTCATAAAATCTGGGCACATCCAGACATGCCTAAAATTGTTTAATTTGCATGAGGTCCTGAGGAGTCCCTGGAAAACAGTAGAGAAGATGGAGAAGGGGCTGGTTTTCATGGCTCCAACTAGATAGCTTCACATAACTCTGAATCCCAGGCTGCATACTGGCCAAGGAAGAGACTCCTGGGTGGCTGGCAGGAAAGACCAAAGCTGGGGAGCACAGACTACAAGGAAGGGCAGTTTTTGAGTATAACAGAGAAGGGTGTCACTCCCACTGTCCCCCAACCCCCACCGAGGGAAATGTGTGCCAGGTGTTTAATTCTAAGGAACAGGTTAGATTGAAAAAGGTGTACCACGAGGGCTGGGATCGAGGAGGAACATGCAGACCACCTGCTTCATCCCCAGAGTGCTGGCGAGTAGACATTGCTATGACCTGGTCCTGCCCCAGAGCCTCACAGAATTCCCATGTGCCCCCCTCCTCCACACCAATGCTCCAATTCTAGCTCATGTCATTTCTTTTTTTTTTTTTTTAAGAGAATGTGTTTTTTTAAAAATATTTTTTAGTTGTCAATGGGCCTTTATTTTATTTATTTATATGTGGTGCTGAGAATCGAATCCAGTGCCTCACGCATGCTAGGAAAGCGCTCTACCACTGAGCCACACTCCAGCCCGCTCATGTCATTTCTTGCCCAGCCCATTCTCCTCCAGCTTCAATCCCTTGATTTATTTTCCTCCTGAGCTTCTAGACCAGCGTTATCCAAAGGAATGTAACATGAGCCACACGTGCAATTTTAATTCGCCTATGGCCACATTAAAAGATAAAAGAAGCCGGGTGCAGTGGTGCACCCCTGTAATCCCAGCACTTTGGGAGGCTGAGACAGGAGAATCCTGAGTTCGAAGCCAGCCTCAGCAAAAGCCAGATGCTAAGCAACTCAGTGAGACCCTGTCTCTAAGGAAAACACAAAATAGGGCTGGGGATGTGGCTCAGTGGTCGAGTGCTCCTGAGTTCAATCCTAGTACCCAAATAATTAATTAATAAATAAATAAATAAAAAGAAATAGGTGAAGTTAATTTTAATAATAAATTGTATTTAACTCCAAGTATCCAAAATATCATCTCTATAAAAATCCAATGGGATATTGTATTTTTTCCATACTGTCTTTGTAGTCTTGCATATGCACTACACATCTCCATTTGACTAGCCTTATTTTCTTTGATCACCTGCCCCACGTTACCAGCATCACAGATTGAGCAACACGGCTTTAAGTGACTACCTTTCAAAGTCCTTCAGTGACTCGCGTGGATTACAGGGGCAGCTCCAAACTTCACCTCTACCTTCCTTTCCAACATCACTCCCAACACATTCACATTCCCACCATGTCAAACTTCTGACAGGTCTCAGCTTGTGGCAGCCTCTATTGTCCCAGAGCCTTAACAAACCCTATTCTTTTTTTTTTTTTTTTGGTACTGAGGATTGAACTCAGGGACAATTGATCACTGATAGCCCCAGTTCTATTTTGTATTGTATTTAGAGACAGGGTCTCACTGAGTTGCTTAGCGCCTTGCCATTGCTGAGGCTGGCTTTGAACTCGCGATCCTCCTGTCTCAGCCTCCTGAGCTGCTGGGAGTACAGGCGGTCACCACAATACCCAGTCAACATACCCTATTCTTTAGCCTCCACTGGACTTTCTTGAGATCACCTTCCCACCCCTAGCAATGAAAGGTGTATAGTAGGCTAGGTTTTGGCCCCCAAGGTATCCACGTTCTACTTTCTTCCCAGAAACTGTGACTATGTTACTTTACAAGGCTAAAGGACTCTGTGTATATGATTAAGAATCTTCAGATGGGGAGATCTTTCTGGATTACGGGGTAGGTCCTGTGTAATCACAAGGATTCTTACAGAAGGGAGGAAGGAAGGACAGTCCAAGAAGGAGATGTGACAAAGCAGAGGAAAAGAGATTAGAGGATGTCACACACTGCTGGCTCTGACCATGAGGCTGGGGCCATGGAAAGCTGCCAGCCTCTGGAGGCCAGAAACATCAAGGAATAACTGTCCTCTGGAGCCTGTAGAAGGAATCGATCCTACTGATGCCTTGAATTTCACTCAGATAGACTGATTTGGGACTTTTGAACTGTAGAGCTGTAACATAAATGTGCAGTGTTCAGCTTCTAAGCTTGTGGCAACTTGTTCCAGCAACTAAGGAATGAAGGCAAGGCCTTTCTCCTTCAGCTCCACTAGCCTTGACCTCTTCTTTCAGGCAGCCACCGGTTTTTGGCATCATTACTTTGTTACTTTTCTTGCTTGTCTCTCTTCTAGAATTTGGAGTTCGTCAGAGCCAGTTTCTCTTTCATCTACTTTAGTTACTCCAATGCCCAGCATCCCCTAGCATCCTCCAGCGTCTGGTCAACACCTACTGATTATTTTAAAGGGTGAATAAAGGTAGGGGAAGACATTGCTTCCCTCTCTTGTAGAGGGAGAAGAGCTGCTACCCCTGTGCCAACCAAAGTAAGCAAACACAGTGTCAACATCACGAAGAAAAGCAGGAGGGCGGCCTCTGGGACCAGCAGCTCCGGAGCTGAAGGGGGCATGGCAGGAAGGAGCGAGAAGGCTCGGGCGGAGGGCCAGCACCCACACAGGTCAGGCCCATGCGATATGCTTGAAAGACTTTGAAACCAGAAGCATAGAGCTTTGGATCTGTGAAAACTTGGAAAATAAATGGAATTCTAAGAAAAATATTTTCACAGATCCTGGGGTCACTCCAGGACAGCTGAGAGATAAGGTAGCTGCTGAACTAAGCTGTGAGAAACAAAGGCAGAGAGGAAAGGGGAAGCCTCAGGGCGGAGATGGGACCAAGTAAAGGCGCAAAGGCAGCTGACTCCAGGGAGCTGTGGAGGCAAGAGAGAGCTGTAGGGCAGATGGGGGAGGAGGTGAAGAGCCCTGTGGGGAGGCAGGGTCTAAGCAACTGAGATTTGGAAACTGGAGTTTAAAAAAAATTACAGTTAAGTGAAGGGATGGACGAAGGGCTGTTCAGAGCAGGATTTCTCAACCTTGGCTCCACTGACATGTGGAGCTGAAGGACGCCTCCTGGGTGAGGGGGATGACGAGTGGCATCCTGGCAAGGCATCTCTGCTCCTGATGGGACACCTAAAAATATCTCCAGACATTGCCAAATTTCCTCTGGTAACAGGTTGTCCCTCAGTCAATAACCAATGATTTAGAGGAAGAAACAGGAGTGTCAGGGAGGGATAAGAGCAGAGTAGCCAAAGGAAAACGACTGAGACAGTAAAGGCAGAGGACAGCAGGCGAAAGCATGGGACCCGGAGGACACACAGCCTGAGAGGGAATGGGCTTCAGAGAGGGTCCCTTGGTGGGTTCAGGGACAGGTTACTGAAATGCAGGTCAGAAGCCATTAGGTCAGGGGCCATTAGTCCTCTATCAGGACTTGGAGACATAAGAAGCCAAATACACGTCAAATTCAGGCTCCTTGTAATTATGCCGCAGATAGACGGTGGAATTGAAGTAGCTTCAAGAGGATTCAGTTCGCTTTCTGATGAATGATCGTGATGCTCTTCAGAGGTTCCAAACCACATAAACATCTCTGAGAGACACACTCGGGTCTCAACACCACTGATCAAGCAGAAGGAAGGTAAACAATTACCCAGATTCACCACAAACAAAAAGGAATGCATGCTAATTAAGTGAAATGAAACAAAGTCAGCTTATTTTACCTGGCATTCCTTTGGGATTCTGCATTGTTGATAAAGATTAGGATAAAGAATGCAGAACCAGGCTGATCTTAAACCATCCATGCTGACAGACCTTCAACCTCCGGGGGCCGTGGATTGTTGTTGGGGTTGGATGGGAATGGGGGAGAGTGAGATTCAAAGCTCTCCAACCATCTGTCGCAAACCGCTCATCTGTTTACAACCGCTCACCCTCCTTTGTTCATTCTGGATTTCAAAGAATCAGTTTTTAATCAGGGGTTCCACAAAAGGAGGCTGGACTCTCAAGTTCTCTAAACATTTTGTCCAAGTATTTCTTTGCAGTGAGTGCAAAAATGCCCTCTCGGTTTTCATAATTTCTGAGCTTTATGGGCATTCTAGATCTGATAAGGACTTCTTTTAGGTCCAGGGATGGGACTGGAAGAATGGTGTGCAAAGCACTGGAATTCTAAGTGTCGGGAAACCTAGTCTCCTTCTCACGCCTGTATTCCCACGGCAACCACACACTGCCTCCATGAGGACCAGCTCAACGGACACAGCTTTGCTACAAAGAAGTCAGCTAATACACACAGGGGGGAACTTAGGGGGCCAGTTGGTTGACACAGAGCTGCAGAAGGAGGACTGTACCAGAGCATGGACCTTAAATTTTCAGGGTTATTGGTGACAGCAGTGAACCTTGGGCCTTCCCTGGGGTTTCACTTGTCCCTGGGCAAACACACAGGATACAGTTGTCTTAGGAGGAAACTACCCTGAGGCTCACTTATCCAAAGGGCAGTTTAGTGTAGGATTGAGGGCATGGGATTGGGGTCAAAACTGCTTTTAAACTTTACCTCAGACATTTAATTAAAACCACTGCCTCAGTTTTCTCACTTCTAAAATGCAGGAAATAATAGAATCAATGACAAAAGATTGCAATAAGGATTCAATGAGTAATACCTGTAAAGTGCTTAGAACAATGTTTACATGTACCAAGCCGTTCATAAATATTTGTAGTTATGTGCCAAATTCCTAGAAAATTATCAACGTCCATTAAAAGCTTGCAAGAATGTAGCTTTCTTGGCATTGTGCCATGATCAGGCTTCCATATGGGTTAAATGTATTCCACATCCTATTGGAATCTAGCTACCTTTAACCTGAACTCTGAAAATTTTCCATGCAATATAGATTGCTGTGTTTTCTTTAAATCTAACTGATCTCCTGGAAGGCTGTGGGCTCTTTTAGGCAGGGTCCCTTGACACTGTTGTAAACTCTCCAGGTGTCACCCTGTTGGAAAAGCTCAAGGTTGGGGAATGTAGCTAAGGGGTAGAGCATGTGCTTAGCGTGCAAGAAGCCCTGAGTTCCATCCTCCACGCCTCCTCAAGAGGAAAAAAAAAAGCTCAATAGAAAATAACAATCTCATTAGTAGGTGATGTTTTTTCACCAGTCCAGAATTAGTCATAGGTGGGTTTAACCAGTCAGTTCCCTGGATAAATTTGAAGCATAACTTGATTTAAAATATGTAAAAATGAGACAGGCAGTACTCAGAAGTGCAGCTATTTTCCAAGGGAAAGTATATATATTCTATTTTCTACCAATTGCTATTTTATTTGATTTACTCAGTGGCTTAGTCATTGCACAATGTCTGATAAAAACAATGTTAACAACACCAAGATCAATTCTGCTACTTCGATTAGGCTGTTCTGTGGCACCTATCCTTAGCCATCCATTTGACAAAGCAAATTCATTGTGGAAAACAAATTAGATGGGACACAGTAGATGGTCCAGCACAGCTGCACCTGAACTATTGGAGAAAACAAAAATAAGATCAGGTGTCATTTATGATCTCTGATGTAGCAGGCTTATTATATATATCTCCTTTACTCTTTTCAACAATTCTGTGAGATGGATATTGTTACTTTCTATTTGTGGATAAACTGAGTCCCAGGAAGATTAAGCAAATTGATCAGCATCACAGAAGTATTTTTAAGTGGTAGAAGTGAATTTCAAGCCTATGCCAATCTGATTTTGAGGTCTAGTTTCTTTACACTTCCAAATGCTATTTTTCTTTTTTTAAAACAGCAGAATGCATTTCAAGTCACAGTACACATTTGGAGCATAATTTTTCATTTCTCTGGTTGTACACAAAGTAGAGTCACACCATTCGTGTCTTCATACATGTACCTAGGGTAATGATGTCCATCTCATTCCAGCATCTTTTCTACCCCCATGCCCTCTCCCTTTCCCTCCTTCTCCTTTGCCCAATCCAAAGTTCCTCTATTTCTCCCATGCTGCCCACCCCCCAGCATCCACTAATCAGAGAAAACATTCCGCCTTTAGTTTTTTGGGATTGGCTTACTTCATTTAGCATGATGTTCTCCAACTCCATCCATTTACCTGCAAATGCCATGATTTTATTCTCTTTTAATGCTGAGTAATATTGCATTGTATATGTATACCAGTTTCTTTATCCATTCATCTATTGAAGGGCACCTAGTTTGCTTCCACAGTTTAGCAATTGTGAATTGTGCTGCTATAAACATGGAAGTGGCTGCGTTACTGTAGTATGCTGTTTTTAAGTCTTTAGGGTTTCTTTAAATTTGTTTTCTTGAAGAGGAAAGTAAGGTCAACCCCATATCTCCAGAAAGGAAATGTATTTTTACTTATATTAAGTACAAATGCTTTGATGGCATGAGTTCTACAGGGTTTTTGTTTTGTTTTGTTTTTTGTACCAGGGATTGAACTCAGGAGCATTCAACCACAGAGCCACATCCCCAGACATATTTTGTGTTTTATTTAGAGACAGGGTCTCACTGAGTTGCTTAGTGCCTCATCATTGCTGAGGTTGACTTTGAACTCATGATCCTACTGTTTCAACCTCCCAAAGTGCTGGGATTATAGGTGTGTGCCACCACGCCCAGCTCTATAGGTATTTTTATTCTACCATAAAAGATATTTTAGCTCATATCAGAAAAATGTTAAAGTCAAACTTCTTATTACCTATCAAATTGGCTTGATACCCTATTATTGAGCTGAGTATCTCCCAGTTCTCAATCAGTGTTAAATAACACTTTTCCTCAGGCTTAAAGAATATAAACAGGGTTAGCTCTAAAAAAGAAGGCGAGATGATGTTGGTATTAGAATGACAGACACTCAAAGGAGTCAACTCACAAATCCTGAGATAATTCTAACACCATTTTCTCGATCAGAGATTTCACAGAGGGGGCCAGCAGCTCTACCTCACTGAAGGCCCCTTGTTCTTTATTGTTGTTCATGGGGACTGCAAGAGAAGGAGCCACCCCAACCACATGTCCTGCAGCCCCCATTAGTGGCAAAAGGAATTGCAGAATTGAATGATGTTTAGAACACGCTTCTCTAACCAAAAACTCCTAGGTGTGATCCTATAGCTCTGATTGGCCAAGGAGACTGCTGACTCTTATCTGCTCACCCCTATTATTGCAAAAGATTCTCCTTCAGGAGAAGCCCTAGACTTCTAACCTGGGACACAGTGTGTGAGTGTGTGTGTGTTTGTGTATTAGAACTTTCAAGAACAAATGTGACACCTCAATTTTTCTTCATATTCTTGAGACATGTAACCAAGGAGCAAGAACTTCTTCTTTCTGTATTGTTTGCAATTTTTTCCCTCAGAAGTGGCTTATCTGTACAAAAAGCTAACTAATCTTCAAAAGTTACTTTTACTTCAAAATTGGACACGAATTGTGTGATTGTGTGAAACATTTCTTCCTGTCTTGGGAGAAAATTCCAGAGACCCACAGCTTCAATAACATTCAGAACTTGTGCAAGTTAAAGCTAAGACTGGCTTAGTGTAGAGGTAAGGGACACACCTCAAAACCAGGGGTTTCCAACTCATTTACTATACTAAGAACATTTTGACTCTTCTTGCCTTAAGCAGTCCCTCACAATAGTGGAGGACTGGCACACTCCAACACTTTTAAGATGTAGCCTTAATTCTCTTAAGTAGACCTGGCTGTATGTCAATCAAAACTGCAGCTGGAGGAAGCTCTCTGGGTCACCTGATGATTTTAGGACCATCTTATCATGTTGATTGCTGCAGTACAGCGTGAACTTGGCTTACCCTTGTTGAATCTTGTTTCTGTAAAAGGTCTTTACCTTACAGATAGGAGTCTGTTGCTACATGTCAAGGAGAACAGCAGGAAACATATGTCATTTTAAAAAAGCAGTTGCTAGGCCTTTGCTTATGGTTACCTGGACTCTTGTAACTGATCACATAATTGTCCTGAACTGACTTCTGAGAATCTGAAAACTGATTTGTGATCTGCTTTAAATGTAGCACAGGACTTCAGTGCTACTTTAGCTTTACTGTTCAATCCTGATTTTTCCTTTCCTGAACTGCCCCATAATATATACACACACTAAAAAATAGTGTATTTTTGTGAGTCACCATAAATCTTTTTTATAAGGAGAATTAAATAATAGGGAAATTAAATGTCCCAATTGGTGTAGTCTGTTCTTTATAACATGTTATCTTTTTTATTGATCTTTCTTTTTAAGACTATGCATTTTTTCTTCTAAGAAAAGATGTTCAAGTGCTTTGAGTACCTTGGCCTTATTTGGTAAGTACTCTCTGCCCTGTGGTCTAATTTTTTATTTTCTCTTTTTCCCCCCCATGGTGCTGGGGATCAACTCAGGGACTCATGCTTGCTAAAATTCACTATACCACACTGAGTTATACCTCAGCCCTGGCCCCCTTTATTTTTGAATGCTGGCTTCTATCCTCCAGCCAGCCAATCAGCCACCCCCAGGCAACATTTAGCAATTACTTCTTAACAGTATCAATTCCACCAGGGAATCCAACCTGTAGCAAAGACTGCACTAAGAGCCCTGGGCACAGCCCCAAACCCCTATGATACGGTAAATTGTATAGCTTTCCAGTCTCTGGTTTGTTTCAGGGCAACTGACAGGTCTATATGGAAAACATTGCTGAAAAGACATAACCACACAGCACCTCCCCCAAGGAGCATTTAGGTCCATATCATTAATCTTTGCAATACTCCTATGAAGGATCAAGGGGTGAGTTCTCTCACACCAGGGGTTCATAGATGAGGTGAGGGTGCAGATGAACCAGGGCACACATGGGTGTGGGGGGTTGTGGAGAGAGTATGAGTGTGAGGAGAGAAAACTTAAGCCCGTTGAGGTTCCTACCACAGGCAGCTTCAGTACTCACTAGCATCTCCCAGCAGGCTGCAGCCTGGGCAAATAAGTGCAGGTTTGTCTTTTGCAGGACTGTTTAACGTTTCAGTAACTGGTATCCATATATGGCCATCCACAACTCCTTCCGTTTGGCTCTGCTCTCTGGCCCAGCTCCTCCCTTTCGCATCTTAACAATTAATGTCTGCTGTCAGTAGCTACCAATGGGTTGAAATTCCAGGCCTGCAGCCAAGGGGTTTTTAAAAGTGTCTCAGTTGCTCGCTTCTTGCAGAAATGCTCTGACCACCCACCCATGAGATTCCTCCCCAGGCAAATCTGGGCTTTCTCTGCAGAGTATTTTATCTAGCCCCTCCTCCTCATAGGTGCTGGGCATAGGGGACCAAAAATAAGCAGCTCTGACACAATTTTGTGTCACACAGTTTCATATAATGGACATGGCTCTGCTTTTTATCTTTTTGTAGCATGCATTACTTTTCTTGAAAGGCTGCATGTACACACACGAGGCTCAGTAAGTACTATTTAATGAAGCCAATAACTAATCTCCTATACCATGCTCTACATAGAACCAGCACCCATAATGCAACAGTAGCAGAACAAAACAAGTAAAGATGAGGGGGAAAAATGGCAAATTTTCAAAACTGTTAAGAAAATAAAAATGGAACCTGCTGCCTGAAAGATGGCCTTTCCCTTCCAAGATGGGAGCAAGCACTTTTCTGGCACAATTTAAAGTGATTAGTTTTGATAAACTCCACGATGGCTTTATTTTTCATGTGCTTAGTGAGGTTTCTCTTTAGGAACTCAAAGAACTGTTGTGAAATAGGCTCCTTTTTATCTAAAAAGTGAAAAGCTAGAAATCTAGAAATCTAAAACCTCAATTTCTGTGCAATAATTTATGTGTAAAGAAATGAGTTAAAGCCTACTGAGCTACAATATATGCCAAGCTCTGTGCAAAAATGCTTTATATGCATTACTGCATTGTAAATATTTAAGAGGGAGAGTTCCTCATTTCACAAATGAGAAAACTGTATTTCAAAGGGTTAAATTACTGCCTGCTCGCTCATCTAGGTAACCACACTGCCTGAGTTTAAATCCGGGTTTTTTCCTCACCTCGTAATGGTCAAAGTTCTGAAAGATTCTCAAGTGTCTTTTGAATAACCACTTGAAAATCAACTGATTTTTTGTTAAATAGCAGGACCATATTTTGATATCAAGTGTGCGTGGTCATCTCCCATCTCTGTGTAAGCTTTGTAGGGGCGAGGGGAGGGAAAACCACCGTATTGAACTAAGAAATGAGATGTTCAAGGAATTTTGTGAGAATCAAACTGGGAAACTGGAAAACCTTTGGAAAATACAAAGCTTTCTACAGAGGGATGAGGATGTCTTTCCTATCAAAAATGTCAACATGTTGTGTAACGTGTGTGATAATTTTCAGCTGAGCTGAATTTCATGTAAATCAAAACACCTGTCTAGCTAACTAATGAGCACAGGATAACTTGTAAACAAGCTATCCTCCCCGCTTGTCCCGAGAGGCAGAACGCACAGATGTTACACATTGGGCATTAAAAAGTTTTGCTTTTCCCATTTACTTCCGGGCCACCACTGGCTTGGCTCTGTGGTCCACATCTCTGTCACAAATTTCTCTTTGACAAGCACACAAAACTCCTGAAGTGCACTAGTGTTAAGAGGTAACTTACACGAAATACAATCCCCTCCCCTCCCGGGTCTTACAAGGTACCAGTAAACAGGGCTGCCCAAACCAGCAGGTAGCAGGACCCGTGATTAACACGCCGCCCGCTCCGCCCCAGGTGTCTCTAAGCAAGGCGTTGCTGACGCCGTGCGTGGCGTGGAAAACCTTAGATAAAAGCAGCTCAGGGCCAGCACTTCGTGTTGTGCGTCCCGATCTCGAGTTATAGGGGAAACTGGCGAATTTTACCAATAGATGAAACAACTGGAGGATCTCTTAAGAGACTTTTAATGAAGACGTCCACTTTGTCAGAGAGGACTATTGTCAGGTCTGTAAAGGATTTGGGTAGACCGGTGCAGCCTTTAAGTTTCCTCCTCCCGTGCTCTAAGGGGAAGATTAGAATAGCTGAAAAGCACAGTGCACGGTGCAGGTCCTCAAAGGGAAAAGTCAAACATCGACTTGACCCTAAGCTTTGGAAATCAACTGACGACAGGAAGGAAGCGTATTAATCCCTCTCCTCCCCTCCCCTTTCCCGGGGTGAGAATCGGCTCCTCCTCCTCCTAGGCTTGCGACCCTGATGCAAAATGCAAACAACCGCCTGCTTTCCCCTGCACTCCTCTCCCAGAGGAGGAAGAGTGGAGGGCGCAGCCCGGGGCCAAGTCAAGCCAGTCCGTCAATTGTGTGAACGTCCCAACTGGAAGCCCTGGGATCCTAGCGCCGGCAGGACTTATTCCGCACCCTCTGCTGAGCTCGCACTCATTACCGGGACTCCTAGCCTGACCCGCCCAGTCCAGTAACCTCCCTCAGCCCCTGCGCATTGTACAGGTGGTGCAAACGCCCCCGCTCTCTTGCGCCCCCTGCCGGGGAGAGAGCCGCGGTCACCCAAGAACCCGGCCGCCCGGCGGGAAGAGAGCTCCGGCGCGGGGAAGAAGCCAGGAGCTTCCCTGATGGTGCCGCCGCCACCTCCGAGCCGGGGAAGAGCAGTCAGGGGGCAGCTGGGCCGGAGCCTGGGTCCGCTGCTGCTGCTCCTGGCGCTGGGACACACGTGGACCTTCCGAGAGAACCCCGAGGATAGCGACAGGTAAGCGCTATCAGCGCCAGCGGAGGGCGAGCTCCTGCGGGGTGCGGCGATCCTCCCACCGCCCACCTTCCAAGAGATCGCACGCTTTAGCTCCTCTGGTTTCCTGCAGCCTGCTCATCTGCCCTGGGCGACTCTTGCCTCCGCTCCCGCGTAGCAGCCCGGGCGCGCTCAGCCTGGGCTCGCCCTATCCGTGGGTCGGGGCGCTGCGTTCCCCTGCGTCCCGCTTCCTTAGTTTTTCTTTTCGCTGGGGGGCTTAGTTCTCCGGGTTGTGATCCTCTTCTGGCTGGTTCCTGTTCTCCGAGTCCGTTCCGCGTACGCGCGCGGGGACGCAGATCCTAGGGCTCTCACTGCCCTCCGTCTGACCTACGTTTTCTTTCCGACTTTTCCATAGAGAAATCTGCTCGGAAAACAAAATTTCTACGACCAAATACCCGTGTCTGAAGTCTTCGGGAGAACTCACGACGTGTTTCAGGTAAGCCTCGGGGCTCTGCGGATTCCACCGCTGCGCACCCTTCTCGGGAACGCCTTGCTGTAGAGGGGCCGCGTGGAGACACGCTCCCGAACTGGGGCTACGGTTATACTGGGACATGCTGGGTGCCGCCTTGATGCGATGTGATGTTGGGTATGGGCCAGAGCAACGCATGACAACGGAGTGGTATCTGCGGTGGGTCCTGAAATCCTGGGAATAATTCTCAGCCCCTGAAATTCTAGCGTGGTGGAGCTCGGGAGAGTTGCAAGTCTTTGAGGGGGAGTGGGCTGTACTATGGGTCTAAACGGTGGGATATGGCGAAGACGAATGACTTCTGGTGCTTTTGAGTTTTGTTTTGAAAAGTCAAGGAAATCCTTGCGCTTAGCTGTCTCTTGACCTGTGTCAGGACAGTATCACCGACAAGTCCTGTGGGGGAAAAATGTGGGTGGTTGATGTTTTCCTGTGAAAACAACAAACGTCAAGATCGTTAGCTCCAGAAAAATGGTTTTTCTGAAAATGTGGTCCAACACACCTGGGTGTTGTATCTGTCACTTGGATACTTGTTAGAGCTAATGGGTCCAAAGAATCTAATTTCATAATGCTCCCCAGGTGGCTTATATCAAGAGGTAAGAACAGTTGGTTCTTCTCTCCCAAAGGGGGGGAACCACGGTTTGTGCTTGCAGCCTTTTGGAGGTGAGAGATGACTTGGAGTTTTCCTCATTGAATTCTTGGCTTCTGTTCCAGTCTCCGGATGGAAAAGGCACACACTTGTAAACATGGAATGTTTGCCTTTTAATGATGCTACACAAGTCACTGGGGATACTACACAAGTCACTGAGATCACATGCCTACACCAGATTCTGCCTCTGAGACTCAACACTATTTGGTATACTGGGACAACTGTTGGGTAGTAAAAGGTAACAGCAATTCCCAGGAATGTACTTGAAGTTTTATGGTGTAGCTGCTGGTCAATCAGATAATGCTTTTTGGCTGCAAGCAACTTTATTCCACGGGCTCAGATGTAAAGTGGCTCCAGGGCTGGTCAATTTAGTGGTTCAAAAGTTATCGTTACATCTCGGGCTCATGCTTTTAAATCTCTTTGGCAATAGTAACAAAACAATCATCACCTGCATGACAGTCACTTCTTGGGCTTGGGAAGGGTTCTATCTCCTGTCACGTGGAGGGTGAACACCAAACCAGGTGTTAGTAAGAGGATGGAAGATGTTCAACTTGGTAGAGATTTTCAGTGGTTATAACTGGGTGAGCAAGGCCGCCCAGCTGGTGAAATGACCTGGTGGGGCAGGCAGCAGGATTGCTTATCTAGTTCCAGGTCCACACAACCAACCACAGTAGTCCTCAGGACACGTTTTGCTATCACTGCTATACAAAGTCTTCAACATGGAAAATGAGATGATTTGCTCATTCAATCCTGAAAGGTCAGACTTCACATAAATCAGGCAGTTTGTACAACGCATATCAGGGTTTCAGAAACCTGCCGTGCCTGATTGTTACGCTGTTATTGCCAACTTTTAAAAAATTTCTTAAAGCAACGAGGTATTTCTCCTGCCCTGTCTTAACAACACACCATGCCTCCGTACGTGTTACAGCTACCCAAAAGCATATGAGCTAGCTGAGCAGGTATTTTGGTATCAAGGAAAAGAGTAAAGACTGGTTTGGAATGCAGGCTGTTTTCAGCTTGAAGATGATGGTCCCTCTGAATACTCATCTGGTGTTTAGATTTTCTTAAATGGAAGTAGAGTTCCTTAGCCGGGCGTGGTGGTACATGCCTGTAATCCTAGCACTTTGGGAGGCTGAGACAATCGTAAGTTCAAAGACAGCCTCAGCAACGGTGAAGCACTAAGCAACTCGGTGAGACCCTGTCTCTACATAAAACAAAATAGGGCTGAGGCTGTGGCTCAGTGGTCAAGTACCCCTGAGTTCAATCTCCGGTACCAAAGTTCCGTGGGCATTCCATTGATCTTACACTATTTCTGTAACTTCTATTTCTGTAACTTCATCTGTTGGCAGTTGATGCGGTCATTGTGCTTTCAAGTCTTAAGCATGGCAGAATGCTGTCCTTGGTTGAGAACTGATTGTCCTGGACCTGTAGCCCTTGATGCTTTAAGTGTAGTCTGGAAACCACCATATCATCTGGGTGTTCGTCAAAATCAATCTTGAGCAGCTCCCCAGACTCCCAAATCATAATCTGTATCTTGAGATACTGAATTTTGAGGCACAGCCGTAGCAAACAGGGTTTGCAATCCCAGAACATAGAGCAAATCCATTTTGGACACATCCCTTGGGAGCATGGGAGTGTGTGAATGAGTAAGCAGTTAGCGTCCATCAAGTTAACCTAATAAGAGCCACCTGCCAGGTAAATCACTCTTCAGAAACCACTCAAGGACTCAGCTAATCTGTTATGTAACATTACTGTCCTGGGGAATGTTGTTAGACTAGGTGGAATACCACTCTTTCCCAGGTGTTCTTGGTGAATGTTCATTGGCACAAGTGAACTCGGCTTGTTAAAATGTTATCAGTTACTGGTATGGAACAGTAGATGTGATATTAAAATGAGCATGGTAGGTGAGATCTGATCTGCCTTGATGGCCAAAAGTGTGGGGTGACCTAAATGACTTTAATGGTGAACTTGGAATAGTCTAAGAACCTCCCCCCTCCCTGAAACTTAAGATTTCACCAAAGTACCTTTCTGTTTTTGGCATTTTATATTAGTAGACTTGCCTGGGGCTTGGTGCTGTTCTATGCACTTGACATACACTAATCCACAGGGCCACAGTGTAGCATTTGCACTATCAGTTTTGCAAAGGGGAACCAGAAATGGGATTAAATGGGATTAAGTAACATGCCCATGATCTCAAAGCTACGACCTTAGAGAGCCAAGACTCACATCTAGGTTTGTCTGGCTTCAAAGCCGGGGCCTGTCATCTCCAAGGTGCCTACAGATGGGAAGAATGTTCCAGATCCTGGGATCTAAGGAACACTAAATTCAGATGGCGCTGCACTTCAAGGATATCAAGGATAGTTTGATAGATTAAACCAAACTATCTGTATCCATCCACAATGATCTTATTGCCCTGAGGTCTGAGGTAACTGACTTTATTGCATGCAAAAATGGTTTCGTATATGGGCAGCTTTCCTTGTAGGATTTTTTTTCTCGGTCTCCATGATATGTCCTTGTAGACACTACCCATGAGGTGCATTGTGATGAATCTTCGGTTTAAATGTTCTTGCAGGAATGCCAGTGACAGCTTAAAGTGAAGAGTTTAAAGTGAATTCTGCTTGGCATCTGAGGTAGGACCAGTAGTTCAGATAAATCACACCCCAACTCTGATCTTAACTCAATTTATTGCAGCCAAACCAGGCACAAGTCACAGTATCGCCCTTCTGTGGCTGTTAATTTTTCTCACAACTTGATAGTTTTCCTTTCCCAAACCATGTAGTTTAAACAAAAGATTTAACCTTGCTGGGTTTTATACCAATAAAATGACGTGTTAAATGATTTATTTAAAGAATATTGTGTGCCAAAGACAAATAAAACCCAGATTTTTGGTTTGAGACTATCTAATAAACCTCACTTTATTCCTTAATCCTTAACTATTATGAACTTAAAATAGTCCTAGAGAACGAGTACAAAAGAATCAAGTCTCAGGTCTCCCATAGTTTAGACTTAAAGACCAAAGTCTTTGAAACTGCAGCCAATATACTATGTTGTACAATGGCGTTCAAAGCCGTGTAGTTGTTTGAGGTTGAGATAAGCAGCCAGGGATGGCTTCAGGGGCAAGAATAGACTTTCTTAGTGGCTCTTTAATGGAGCATCCTAGGTGTCTTAACTGTATTAGCTGATTTCTTGCTTCCTTGGTTCAAGGACCTCCAGGTGGAGACTGGCACCAGTGTTCAACCCGCCTCAGCATGCCTGTGTTCCTGCATTGATTCACATGGGGGATAGCTTATACTCTCTTACCAGGGAATGCTCTTGCTCAGGATGGCTAATGTTCCCATGGGAAAAGTGAAAGGATGCAGAAACTTAGAGATAATGCAACTATGTTGCAATTCCTACCAGAATGTGGAAGTTGATGTGCTATTTCATTTCTGCAGATGTGTTCACTTAGAATGTGTAGAGCAAGGGGCTGGGGATGTAGCTCAGTGGTACAGCGCTTGCCTTGTATGCAGTGAGGCACTGGGTTCAAGCCTCAGCACCACATAAATGAAAGACCCATCAACAACTAAAAAAATAAAAAAAATGTGTAGAGCAAGATCATTTAGGGTGGTGCCATAGGATTGACGGCACTGGGCTCTGACTGGAGGAGGAATGCGAGGGAAGGCTGTCCCCATGGAGGGTTTTGATGGTGTCAAAACAGACTGACACTTAGTTCCACTTTGAATCTCTGCTCTTATGTTTTATAACTTGTTTTTTAAATTATTTTGTCCTTCACAAAATAAGCATGCCACTAGTAATGAAGTTATAGGGTGACTGTAGGGATAGAGGCAAAGCACTTGGAGAGGCTGAAGTGCTGTGTGAATATTCTCTCCGGTCATGGCTACATCTCATTAAATGTGACACCAGGTGTGCTTGTAGGAGGTGCTCAGTGGACCCTGGTTACGTTTGGATCTTTACTTCTGAAAGGGCTTATCTAGACTGCAGCCAGAAATAGTAAGGATGTTTCTCCACTAGTCAACATCATTTGTTTCTAGATGTCTCAAGTATGGGGCAGTCTTATCTAGTACCTTTGGGAAAACTAACATCTTTGCTTCCGCTTCCCCTTTACTCGAGGACTTAGATCAGCTGGGGGACATAGCCTCCTAGAACTTGGGGTTGCCACGTTTCACAGATGACCAGAGGTGAGCCCCTTGCCCAGGGTCATGAAGGCTTTTCTTTGAGAAACGAGTCTGGTCCCCAGCCCAGTCAGTTTTCTCATGCCCCTGTTGCGCCTCATCCTGGGTCCAGCTTAGCTAGGACAGGCATAGCAGGCAGCTCTGAATTGTTGGCCCTTGTAGGGCATATAGGGCATGTGAGTCTCAAAAGTGTTTTCACAACCAGCCACATTCTATTAGGAAATGGTAGCAACAAGTTGAGGAGCGGCAGGGATGGGGCGTGGTTCTGTGCACAAGGGCCAAAATGCAGCTTCCCCTCTGCATCAGGCCGTCTGCAGCATGGGGACTGTCTACCCTCTGAGGGCATGGGCCACCTGTGTTCTTGTTCCCAGCCATATCCTCCGAGGCCAGCTCCACCCCTGGATGTGGTGGTCGAGGCATATTTGTTGAATGAGTGACCATGAGTTAAAAGGAAATAATGCTGAAATTTGACTTAAATTAGGCCTCCTGGGACTTCTGTTGCTACCCAAGTGTCTCCTTTAAAAGCTGAGAGGCTGGAAGGCTCTGCCTGCTTCATGTAAGCTGTTAATGTGTTACAGGTGCTAGATTCCTGTGGCTTTTGCTGATTTTTGTGGACTTGCTATTTAAATACCCTAGGACACCTGGGTTACTGCCCACCTGTTCTGCTAGATGCTGGCTTTGAAGGGGAGGATGGCACCCAGGTAGCAGTGGAGGGCGTGGGCCAAAGCAAGGTTCTGTATCACTTTTCACGCCTTCTCAGAAAGTAACTAGAAACTGCAGACAACTAGCCACAAAAGGTGGCCTGATCAGGCCTGTATCCTTGGAGATGGGAACCAGTTGCTAGTCATTCGTACTGTTGAAATTCACTGCCTGACTTTTGGTTAACTTCATCCTTCCTCAGTGAAGCTGGGGCAGGCGCACCTGGAAAAACCAAATGCACCCTTTATTTTAGATACTGTGTTCTCAGGGGAAGGTTTGCATTTCAATCTGTTTCCACATCAGTTGGTGTTGAGCTTCTCCGTATCTGTCTTCCTGCTCAGCAGGACCCAAACACTTTTGTGAGTTAAAGGGGCTGCCTGAACTGGGGTTTTACGGAGTATCTGGAGAACAAAGATCTCATTCTCTTATAATTTACTGCTTTTGTTTTGGGGATGAAAAAATAGCTGACATCTGTAGCTCCTCTTCTACCAAGCTAGGTCTTTTCCAGTCTTTTCCATGAAGCCATTAATTTCAGTCTTACCAGTAATTATCCATTCAATCTGTTGGGTGCTTATGGTATACCAACTGCAGTTCTGTGCACTTAAAATACATCTCTGAATACAGCAGGCCCTCCCACCTCCCCACCCCCCAAAATTCTAACCCATCAAACTTATATTCTAATAGAATGTGGACTTTAATTAAACTTAGAGGAATTTGAGCTGAAGATGTCTCTTGGGACATTAGATATTTTTGGTGCACATCTGATGTCACATTTCGGGGCTAGATCTGGAAATTTCCTGTAGCCTGGCTGTGTCTTAGTAGCATCAGTGCTACAGCTCCAACATTACAAAGGCTTTCTCTGCCATGTGACCTGTGAGGTAGATGGCAGTGTCAGAATTGTCCCACTAGGGACAAACTCTCAGCTCACTTCCAAGGTCAGCCTTGGTTTTTCCACAGTAACTACAAGCAGAGGGTTATAAGAAGGCAGGCTGCTCCAACATTTCTAAATTTTTTTTGGTATTGGAGATTGAACTCTGGGGCACTTGATCACTGAGCCACATCCACAGCACTATTTTGTACTTAGAGACAGGGCCTCACTGAGTTGCTTAGTGCCTCGCTTTTTGCTGAGGCTGGCTTGGGACTCGAGATCCTCCTGTCTCAGCCTCACGAGCCTCTGGGATTACAGGTGTGTGCCACCGCACCCAGCTAACACTCCTAAATTAACACTCCTAAATTGTAGGATTATTACAGCTGCTATAAATGGATCTGAGTGTTTTGGGCAACTTGTCTATGGTGGAACATCTGTAGGTGGCAGGGTGGTGGTGGTGTCTACGCAGTTGATCTGAGCGTGTCGCACCAGTGTTCCAGCTTTGTGGAGTGATCCTTGTGCATCATGGAGCAGGCGTGAGTGGATGCCCGTGTGTATCTCCTTGTTCTTTGTGGTAGAACACAAACTAGATCATACTGTGCTTGGATTTCAGAAAGCTGGACCACATTACTTGTTGGCCTTCATGTCCAATGTTTTCTCTTGGTCCCAATGGTGGGATGGCCTCTTTGCTTTATCTGGACTGAAACCGCTTTAGTCCTTTGGGGATAGCAGGGGCTGCTGTTGGCCCTGGAGCTTCTACATGGGAGGCTGTGCATAAAGAACAGCCAAGGAGATGGGGCCCTCTGCCATACAGAACCTGACTCTAGGAGTTTGGTAGAGCAGGCATTGGTAAATGTGGGCCCGTGGCCTGTCTGGTACTATGAGAAACATAATCTTTAAGGATTGTAAAATAAAATCTTCCTTGGGCTCCCAAAGCCTCAGATTATCTACTATCTGGCCCTTTGTGGAAAGTTTCCTATTCCTATAGTTCCATCTTAATACAAAGACAAGGAGTGGGTTTCCATCTGTGACACCCCATCCATGTGTCTGAATCCTCAAGGAGGTGACTTCAGGGACCATCTGTGTTGTGCCACCATGCTTTATTGGCTCTCCTGAGCAGCATTCATTGTGCCTTAGTTTCCTGATCACCAGGAATTCAACAGTTTGTTGAGCTAGAACTTTGTCTTCATCCCTTTAAATGATGGACTCTGACAAGCCAGGCTGGTTTAGACTAAGAAGCTGATAGTTGGCACTGACCTCTGCCCTTCTACACATTTCCATGACAAGCCTTCCTGTGCTGCTTAGGCACTCCTTGAGCTGCCTCGGGCTCTCTGCCTGCCTCCTTGGACTTGTGCATCCACCACATGCTCTTGAATTTGTATAGTAGAAAACTTTTCATATTCAAAAATCAATGATGGTGGGGACTGGGGTTGTAGCTCAGTGGTAGAGCACTTGCCTAGCATGTGAGGCACTGGGTTCAATTCCTAGCACCGCATATGAAAAAATAGTCCAACTGAAATTTAAAAATCAAATGATGTATATTTTGAGAAACATACTTGTAGAAAAATGGCCATCTTCAATGAAGAGAACTCCAAATCAGTTGTAAAATCAGTTGTAATTATATATCAAATTCCATATGTATGCTATAATCACACTTTGCATGGTATATCCATAAATGAACTTGGGAACTTTTAATCTCCCTTTTAACAGTACTGTTCCATAAAGCTCATGAAAACTTATTTCTGATGAGCATGGGATCGGGGGAGCAGTAGAGAATGCAAAGAACTACTTGAAAGAAATGCTCTGAGAAGCAAAGTCTGGCATTTTAGTGAGGGTGGGTGTATGTACATCCTAATCTGTATTAGGAAGGTAAAGGAATACCATGGAGTAGAGCAGAAACAAGCAGGAAAATGTCAGGAATAGTAAGGATCCTCTAGGGATGAAGCTGTGTGGGAGACGTTTAAGTCACATGTGAGGCTCCCAACCTAGCCAAATTGCCCTTTTGAACTTTTTCAGCTTTAAGAGGCTAAGATAAAGTGGTGAAAGTTGGTGCACAAATGTTATCCCCTGCTTCCACCATATTTTGGAGGTGGGGGGCCACCTAAACTCCAGCCCAGAGACACTGCCCTGGCTCTTCCCACTCGCCTCTTTGCTTTCGTTGATTGCTCTTGATGACGTTTCCTTGCTGCACTTTGGAATTTTCCCACAAGAATGGCTAACTTGTCAAAATTGCCTGGTAGAGCAGAGGCTGCTTTCCTGGGAGCCTAGACTGTTAAACCAGCTGCTGCAGTTTGCCTGAGCTGCCCATGGTCCCCTGGTAAGCAAGGTTGCCCCAAAGCAGAAAGCATTCCCAGGCTGGGGGCAGAGCTCAGTGCTAGAGCGTGTGCTGAGCATGCTTGCAGCCCTGGTTTGGGGTCTTAGCACCCCAAACACAGTATAAGAATTTGGCTTCAGCAGAATCCAAGAGACTAAAACAACTTAAAGTGCATTATCCATCTATGGGCTCTTAGTGGTGAAGGAGTTTTACAAACTCTGTAAATGGTAGTTTTGATATTTGCCTACGTCTGTTTCCTGAAGATGGTTCTTATGTGTTCTGGCCTGGTTGGGTGGACAGAAATTTTTATGCAATTCCATGCTTGAATGGAGGTCAATCTGGCCACACTTTGTAACTGGAACACAGCTGGAAGGGAAGGAAGCAGAAGAGTTTTGAATATCAAAACAGATCTCCAGGAAAAAACAAAGCTTTGAACAGCCAAGGAGATAGTGTCATGTACATTCCTTATAGATGAGTCCCTCAGAATGCCGTGCCTGAGATGCTTGCTGTTTACTGCCTCCTTGAAGGTGCTAGCAGTGATTCTCTGCTGTGACTGCACCCTGGAATCACCGGAGCTCTTAATAATCTCAGCTCTCAGGCTGCACTGACTTGGAAAGCACAATGAGGTGAGCGGCCTTTTTTCAGAAGCTGGGCAAGTAGTCTCCATTTATTTCTGTGGCCCCTAAGACACTTTCACATCTTTAGCAACTGCTGCAGGTTCAGGTTCTTCAATGGCAATTCATGGCTAAAGCTCACTTAACATGCTGGTGCTTATCTTGCTGGTAGGTCTTGCTTTCCTCCCAACATCTTTCTACTGTGTGAGGGTTTGGGCATAGTCTGGGGTGAGCAATGCTATGGATCAGAGTGGACCTAGAGGAATGGAATGTTTTTCTTGTTCCGGTTAAGCTGATCAGTTCCAAATCCCAAGGTACAGATTCTAAACATTACTTTGCATTTGTACTGCAGGCTTATCTTGGTGTCTGGAGCTACTTAGCCACCTTTGTGGGTTGTTTGTTTTTTTCCCTTGCTGCACTGTGTGAACCTTTTGGAGATAAACACAGCTCAGCATATTATAAATGAAAGCTTTCCAGTGTCAGGCTGTTCTTTCCTCGTGAGCATCCTTTCCCCCCACATAGTATGATAGGAAATCTGTGCTGGCCGAGGTTCTCCCATCTGTAAGCAGCTCTTCACCCTGTAATCCTCCCTTCTGATGACTGGGAACTTCTAAACCCCCATGCTTGGCCAACACAAGGCTTTTTATGGGTTTGAGTTATTTCATGTGACACAAAGCCTTCTGTGCCTTGACCTGGTAATTCTAACACAAGTTCTGTATTTATATCCTTGAACCAGTTACTACTCCCTAAATGTATACCATGCATACTTATTGCATCTTGAACAATTATACATAATTGTACTAAAACAGTGGTTATGCTGACTAAATCCAAACAAATGATTATAGATCAAGAAATCAGTTGAATTCCGTGTGTGGAGGTGCTCATGAGGTCCTGAATGAGGGATTTCTTTGAGGCTGGCAATATGCAAAATTGTTCCTAAGTGACAGTTCTCTATACAATTAGTTTGACTTTATGCACAATATGATGTCAGAGGAATGGATCTGAGTAGCCTGGCAGTCGACCCTGCCTCTGTCCACCCTGAAGCTTTGAGTCCTTTTCCTGAGACTTCCAGGCTTTTGGAGGCATGCTTTCAGGTCTTAAAACATGTAAATTACAGTTGGAGACTACCCTAAAGTCAATGGAAAAGGGTTCCCTGCCCAGGGGTTCTGGCAATTCAGCTGCCATCCTGCATCAGGAGGGGTCTGAAGCCTTGGCATACCTGGGACCCCTCTTCATCAGTCATTGAATTGGGGGTGAGGAGGGAGTTTTTGCGCCCTGATAGAGATGCTCCAGTGTGGACTTACCCTGGTGCAGCTCTGAACCATCTGCTTCTGTTGATCGAGGCTTCATCTCTGAGCCCTGTCTCTTCACTGAATCATGTTTCCTCAAAAGATGTTTCCCATTGTCCAGACTTACAGGACTTGTGTAGTTTTGTGATGTGTGTATCCCTTTGCTTAGACACAGCCCAACTCACTATCAGGTTGGACCCATGTGGTGTGAGCTCACAGGCACACCCTTGTGGTGATTGCTTCATTTTGTGAAGCTCAGACACTGGGACCATGATTAATACGTGGTGCCTTAATGTGAGGACTTTTATTTCACTTTTTTGTAGTGGAGATCAAACCCAGGACCTCATCCACACTTCTTTTGGTCTCTAAAATCCAAGGGGTTTGGATCCTAGAGGAGACAACTTCATGTGGAGAAGAGCACCAGCAGGGGCATCACTTTCTACCATCCCATGTGACCTCTCCAACTAAATGATGGAGTGTCTTAGGTTTAGAAATGGGATAACTAAGGGATGATTAAGTAACCATAAAATCCCCATCAGGTCTCAACTTTATAGTTGCTACAGGAAAGGGGACATGGGAAAGAGGGGAATTTTGCATTGGAGACTCTAAAACATTTACTCTTTGCACAGCAATAGCAATATTTGCTCCTTCTGTTCTACATCATAGCAGCCTATGATGGGACATGTTGGCGCCTCTGACCCCAGCCCTCCAGGTTGACTGTCAAGGGCTGGAGTGTTTCCTGAGCTTTTCTGTGTGTATACTAACACATTCTTTGAGTTACTACTTAAATGGGTTTATTCTGTAGTTACTCTATTCACTTGGCAAATAGGACTTACCTGGGTGCTCACATTTTTACAGTGTGAGGTTCCTTTATAGTGTGGTAGGAAGGTGTATTGTCCATCTATCTGTTGAACTTTTTATGTTCAGCAGTTTAGGGAACTATCCCGATTTGGTGTGTTTAGGGTTTAAACCTAAGACTTTCAAATAGCCCTGTGTATACATGGGCTCAGCATGACCACAGGAAGAACATATTAAGGGAAAAAAATCTGTAATGAACATGGAGTTGTTATTCACTAAACATAGTATAACAGCTACTTGTATAGCATTTATGTTGCATGAAGTAGTTTAGGTAATCTGGAGATGACCTAGAGTATACAAGAGGATGTGCGTTTAAGCCAGGCGCATGCCTGTAATCACAGCATTTTGGGAGGCTGAGACAATCACAAGTTCAAAGCCAGCCTTGGCAATAGCGAGGTGCTAAGCAACTGAGTGAGACCCTCTACATAAAACACAAAATAGGGCTGGGAATGTGGCTCAGTGGTCGAGTACCCTTGAATTCAATCCCTGGTACCAAAAAAAAGTGCATAGGTTATTCAAGTACTACACCAATTTTTGTTAATTTTTTGGTACTGGGGATTGAATCCGGGAATGCTTAACCACTGAGCCACATCCCAGCCCTTTTAGAGACAGGGTCTTAAATTGTTTAGGGCCTTACCAAGTTGCTTATGTTCTTCCTGCCTCAGCTTCCCAAGTGGTTTGGATTACAGGTGTGTATCACCACACCCAGCTAATGCCATCTTATACAATGAACTTGAATATCTGGATTTTGGTACGGGGGGAGGGGATCCTAGAACCAGTGTCTCAAGGATGCTGAGGGATCGACCATACATTCTTACCCAAATTGGAAAATGATCTAGGGTAATCAGCACTTTAGCACTTGAGACGTGGCCTCTAGTGCCCTGGCCGTCAGCCACACTCAGTGGCAGAATGTGACTTTAGGGGTCCTCTGAAACCCTCTGGTTCTGACTCAGTTGAGGGAGCTTCAGCACTCCTTTTGAATCTGACAGTCTGACTGATAACTTGCCGCTTCAGAGTGGAGCAAACGGAAGCAGGCTTAGTTTACAGCCCAGGGGATTTGCTGGACATCAGGGCGAACATCTTGGCTGTGCAGATACAGTGGGAGGCTGGCTGACTTATCTCTAATCGGCTTCAAAGCTGGATGCCATTGTGGGCTGTCAACTGGAGCTCGTGAATAGTTTTCCCCAGTTATTTGAAGAGGAAACAAATCTCTTCACTCCCCAGGTATGTGCCTTAGAGGCAGGTCCCCCCTTTGCAGCAGGCTGGTGCCTTGGGAGTGCAGGAGCCCAGCACTGTCTTCCCACCAGCTCGCGTTTTCCTTCAGCTTCTCCGAAGCTATTCTGTGTCACAGACCCGGGAAAGGGTGAAGTACCCATTTCCTTACTTAGGGCCACACTGTTGTAGGGCATCCTCTCTCCTGAGGAGAAACTGTTTCATTTGGCAAGGTTCATGCTAATGGGGAAGAAAGGTGACATTGGATGAACTTTCTTATGAAAGTTTTCATTTCTCAACATGCTGGGCTTGACACTTGCGTCGTCTATTTACTAAGACTTTTATTACAGGCTTACATTTCATCATGTGTAAATCCTTCTGAATTTACCTTATGGACCAAAGAGACTGCCCAACAGCAGGCTGAAGGCCCTTGTAAAGATATAATGCGTGCATTTGTCCACCACGGGCTCGCTGCCCTGTTCCGCTGCCCTGAGTCGGCTTCCATATTTGGCTTTGTTTAGAGAGAATAAGGAAAAATGGTGAAGCAAAATAGTGATACCATTTGGCTGTTTAAAGGTTTTTCCTCCCTGTGCCAGATCACCTACAGGGAAGGGTGAGGTTTTGAGGCTTCCCTCAATGACCAAGATAACCATCAGGTTCTTTAACCCTCTTTTCCATGTGTGGGCAGTCTTAACAGGTGTCCCTCTTGAGTCTCCTATTCAGTCAACAGGGTGCTCATTAACTGCCAGCTTGTTCAGGGTAAGGTAGCCTTCCTCATCTCATCATCTGTGCTCCTTTTGAAAGCATTTTCGTTGGATGGGTTAAAGTGGATTCCTGCTCCAGCTTTTGCCTTTTCAGTGTGCATTATAATGAGAATGTACAGACTTACCTGTTCTCTTAAAATTTATTCTACTTAGGTATACATGATAGAATGCATTTTGATTCACTGTACAGAGATGGAGCACAACTTTTCCTCTGGTTGTGATGTAGAATCACAACATACCTGCAGTCATACATGAAGCTAGGGCTATGATGTCCATCATATTCCACCATCTTTACTGTCCCTGTGCTGCCTACCCCCTCCCACCCCTGAGACCAGACCTTACCTATTTTTGAGGATAAAGCTCACCATTTTCTCAGCATGTAGCTTTTAATTATGAGAACTTTAAGTATTCTGAAAGAACAATAAAATGAATTGACATGCTCACCAAGATTTAATAATTAAGCTTTTGCTACACTTGCTTTACCTGTTCCATTTATCCTTTGCTAAAGTATTCTAAAATCCTGGGCATGTCATTTTTCCACTGTATTTCAACATCTCTGAGAAATATGGCATCTTCATGTATTACCAAAATTCATTATATTCCAAGACCAGAACCTTGACAAGAACGTCAATTGTAAACATTTTCCCCCAGATAAAATGGGTTTGTTTTGATGAGTTTTAAGTAATGGGTATTATGGTACTTCTACCATCACTAACGAATAATTTTACATGTGAACCAGTGTGCTTAATTCTGAGCCAGTTTCCAGAATGGAAGTACTGCGCTGTACCTTGGAACGCCTCTGTAGCACTGTTTGTAGTGAGAGCAGATCTGAGACTGTCACTGGAGCATAACTAATCCTTCAGTTTCAAAAGCACAATGTAAGGTTATGTCATTCCAAGGCAGTTCCATGTGTTTAGCTCCAAAGATGAGGACACTGTGTGGTCAGGATATATCCTTAGCTGAAAAAGATAGCTTGTCAAGGGAAGCTAACACTTTTTACTTAGGTATTTATAATTACGTTTTATTTATACTCTTGGTGTCCTTTTAAGCCAAATTTCCCTACCTTTTACGACAAAATTGGATTTAATTTGAGATGTCAGTTTCCAGGGTTTACAAGAATGCTTTTCTAATAAAACCCAAAACTTAAATATTCCAAAGTAAGAGGTTCATAATCAGTCCTTGTTCTTAATGTTGACATCTATTCTTAAACTCCCCTCTCATATTGAGTCAAAATCTTGATTTATGCTGCAGTTTTGGCCAGTGCCTTAAACTTGTTTCAAATATTCAAATTAGTCAAATAGTAAGACACAGGGCATTCAATACCTCCTGGATCAGCCTATTGTTACCATGGCAACTGCTTCCTAACTTTAGCTCCCCCCCTTTAGTTCTAAGAAATTCATACGTATTTCAATTCCATGGGAGGAATCTGCCCATCATTGACCATACATGCGATGTTTGCCATGCTCATACTTCCAGAATAGTCTTAGTTGGAATTGGTCAGTTTTCAGGATTTACCCTATGACAGCAGAAGGCTTTGGAATCAAAGCCTTGCCATATGTGATTGCCTTTTTGCTATACTAAATGGGGGTTGGTTTGTGTTCAGTAGGACACAATGAATTTGAACATATCTTTCAAGCTGTTTAAGCGCTGTGGGGCCTTGTTCGTGCTCAGCAAGTGCCCGACACTAAGCTATACCCCCAGCCCTTTCAACCTTGAGATTCCTCCCAGAACCTTCAGGCCAGCAGCAGCCCAGCTGGTTTCTCACTAATCTGACTGTGGCCTTGGCATTTCCCTTCTGTCCTGGGGGATATTCATCTGTTAGATTCTGGGTTTCCTGGATCCTACATTTCCCTCCTTTCCTGATTTCCTTTATATTGAAGTGTGGAGGCTAGTACTCCCCTGAGGAGAGTGTCTTTTTTTGAGCTTCAGCAATCCCCATATGTACTTGCCGACTTGGTCTCTGCTTGAGTGTCTTCATGACATTCCAAAGATAACATGTCTAAGTAGAGATGGTGACTTCTACTCGCCCAACCTGCTCACGACACATTCCATGTGCCTCTTGTTGGAATCTTTGGTTAGTGTCTAGACACAAAGCTAGAAGCTGTTCTAGACCATTCCACTTTGCAAACCTTTTGCAGCCAGTCTTTCCCAAATGTGTCTAATCTCGGGCTGTCTCCACTACCTCCATCTTGTCCATAGTTGTCACCTTTGGAATATTTCAGCTGTTCTGCTTTGTCTCAGGTCTTCATCAGCTTATTCTCATATAGCGAAAGGTAGAACCCTTTCACAACAGACAACAGACACACTGTACCAGACCCCACCTTAACCTTCTGTAGCTTCTCATTGTTCTGAAACAGTCTGGACTCCTTGCCTTAGCCTGTGAGGTCCTGAGTGATCTGGCTTCTCCTGTGTCTGCACCCTCATCTTTTGTGCCCTTTCTCAGCATAGCTCAGATGTTTGAAATAAGACTGCTCTATCGCAAGTGTGATCCCTTCTGTATATTTGGCTGAAAAGTCTTCCCTACTTAAACAACACTCTTAATCCTTCAGAACTTAATTACATTATCTCATCCTCAATGAGATACTCTACCAGAGCACACCCCCCATTCCTACTTAAAATTATTTTAGGTCCTTTATTATACTACGTGTAGCTTTCTTTCCATGACAAGATGTCAGGGCAGGGGCCACATCTGGTTTATTTTTGCATCTGGTGCCCAGCACTGTGCCTAGTCATGCAGAGTATGTATTTGTGAAAGAGTGGATGGATATGCATGATTGCTTTGTAGTGAAATTGTCCTCTGAAACAAAGCCATGTATCTTGTGGATTTAAATTTACACTTGGATTTATTCCAGATATGTAAGAGTTTATAATAAAGTAGAAGATAGCATAAATTAAGAGTGTTCAAAGCAAGGAACTATAAACAAGACAGAGTAGTAAGTGGAGCCTGGAGGTCAAGTGATGTACATTCTTAACCAGCCTGCTGTGGGTGGGCCACTTGGCTCCGAGCTTTCTAGCATCCGGTGAGAGATCAGTTAAGTTAGTCTGTATGGTTAAATCAGTGCCCATGAGAACAGTTCTTTATCTTGAGACCAAAGAGAAACTTTACCCGAGGATCATTTGTAAAAAGAACAGTATATAATACGAAGATTGTCCCCATAGGAGACATGGCAAGTGTCATAGGACTTGTTCCAATGATCTTCAAGCACAGACTGCGCTTTTCCTGCCAAGTCTGGTTAAGGCTAATGTATGGGCCCATAAGGTGCTCTCCAGGCGCTCTGCAGTATCTGTGCTGCTGCTTTTGCCTCTGCCTGGTTTAGGCATTTTCCTACACAAGGGGGCCGGCCCAGCCCCAGCGTGCCCTCAGCTTCTGTTTGAAACTAATCAGCTACTACTGACTGTTTACCATTGCATTCTCTCTATTTGCTTCTGTTGATCCTCTCAAACCCTCCTGCTTTTCAGGCTTTGCTAATCCTTTCTGTCCCAGCCTGAGGTCTGGCTCTGGCGAAATTTCTCGTAGTGGCGTAGTGGCGGCATTCCCTGCTTAAGGGGTGGTTGACTGGATCTTGAAACTGCCTGAACCTACCTTAACCTCACATTGCCGTCAACTCTGGACTTTCTCTGCCCTGGTGCGCAATTCTCTCATTTAGCTCCTGAGTGCTGTAGGGATTTCTGGTCAGTAAAGTGTGTGTGTTCACAATTACTGGGGATCCTAAAGAGAAAGGAATTCTTTTCCTTAGCTTTACAGAAAAGTCTTTGTGGGAGCTGTCCATTTAGAATGAAGCAGCTTCAAGTGTAACTGAAGTTCAGGAGTCCTGTGTGTGTGAAAGAAAAGTTGCTGTGGGTTATAGTTATTGCTTGGTTTTTCTATAAAAAGTTGTCATTGAATGTACTAGTCACTGTTATGGAAGACATGCAGAATTAACAAATCCGCTTAGCACCATGGTAAGGATACAACGCAGAAATTCCTCTCGTAGAATGTTTTTGTGCCACCAACTGGATAGGGCAATTGAGGAACTCCCTTGGCATCACAGCTCCTGTTGACGATGAAGCTTTCAACATGGGACACTAGCGCTACTCATAGGAACAGACTTTCAGGGGTGCTTAGTTTGGGTAGTTGACTGATGGACTTTGGTTAGTTCCCTCAACGTTTGTTCTTACGATTTAAGCAGTGATTTTATTTTGAGGATTTTTATTAGTTATCCCATTTCTATTTTGTGCTTATGAAAAACCATGGGTGATACCAAGTGTATAGGAAAGTGAAAATGATAGTCTTGGTGGAGACTATCATTTGAAAAAGGAAAGCCTTTGGAATAAAACCTGGATATGATTAACTGCTGGATTTGCCAAGGGATATTTAGGGTTTACAGCTAGAACCTATTGTTGTTAAATTCCTGCAGAAGGTGACTTGTTGTAAATCTGAAATTTTTATAGACCTAAACTCCTTTTCCCTCTGAGAGCAGTTATTTTTATAACAGTTGTCGATTATGCAAGATTTTGTAGAAATGCAAATATTGTGTAATAGAGATTGTGCTTGTTAAATTTTTCCGGGCAGTGCCAAATAAGCATGTAATTATATTGTGTTGCTCAAATGTTGTGACCTTCTTTTTAATAAGTTATAAGAATGTTTTGAGCACTTACTATGTCTGTGTTAAGCATCATATTAACTGTCTCAAATCTTAAGCTGTTTTCATTTTATAGATGAGATGACTAATAGGTTTGTCAAGTCATTTGCTGAGTCATGTAGCTCAAAGTGGAGGACCCATGTTTCCAACCGAATTTGACAGTTGACTCTTTACTCATTTCTTAATTTCAGTAGAATTGTTCTCAAGTCTGACATCTATTGGAGCACATGTCACCCTGTCACTTAGTGGCTTAAAATGGCAGTTCTGTAGATTTGTAATTTGAGCAGGGTTTGGTGAGGATGTTTGGCTCTGCTCCTGTGCTGTTGGCTAGGGTGACTCACCCAGGGCTGGAGGGACCAAGATGGCCTCATATGTCTTGGGCCCTGGTGCTGGCTGCTAGCTGGAATGGCTGACCTCTCCACCTGGTTCCTTCATTCACTGGTCTAGGCTGGGCTTCCTTTCATGATGGTACAAGCAGTCCAAGAGCACAACCTGGAAGCAGTCGTAGGTAGCTTTGAAGGCCTAAATTACTGAAGACCAGTGTTAAGTATTTTGTCAGATTTACTTTTGGCTCAGTTTATAGAAGTTTTTGACCATGGTCAGCTGACTTTATCATTTCTGGGCCTGGGGTGAGGCAGAGCAGAGAAAGTCCCCTTCAAGGACTTTACCAAGTCTTCAACACATGAGCCTTTGGGGAACATTCCAAAGTATGACAATCAGAATGGCATGAGTCATTTTCACTCCACACTGTAGTTTAAGGCCAGTGACGAAGCCAGTCCACATTCAAGATGTGGTGGCCTGTGCACTGGGGTGGGAGGATTGCTGGTGACCTTACTGCAGATAACTACCATGATGGTCTTCACTGCTGACCTCGGAACACCAACCCTGGGAATTGAACCGCCATGTAACATTTCTTTCCTCTTCCTGTCTCATGGGGCTACTCTTATTTTCCACTTTATTTCTGTACGTAACAGTTTAGATCCAATGGCCCCTACATTAATCCACTTATAATTTCACAATTTAAAATTATATAATTCCATATATAATTTTAAATTTGAGTAAAGGCAGTCCATGTGCATGGCTGATGTCCTGGTTACTTTTTCCTTTTGAACATCGTATAAATTCTGCCCTTGGCGAGTTCATCTTATCTCAAAATCGGCATCCCTGCCAGCCTTTCCGTTGTTGCTGGGGTCCGTGTTTTCCTGATTCTTTGAACCTACCCGCAATCCTTTCCTCCATGTAATGCCAGCCTTTGGGGCTGCCCTGTTCCTTGCAGCTCATGGCCAGGTTCTCATCGCCTCATCTCTGCGAACAGTTGTTGAAAGCGACCACCCTCTCTGCCTTATCTTTTCCTACAAATGCTGGTCTTTGAAAGTGCCATTAACGAAACTTATACTCACTTTCCACGAAGACCTCCACTTGTGGCTGGGGACTTGAGCTGCTCTCCCTTTGTTCAGGACCTGTCAGCAGCTAGTGCCTGCCTGCCCGCCCCAACTCAGTGGCATTTAAATAAGTCTCCACTAATATAACTGTTAAAATGTAGTATTTAGCTGCCCTGCTGCAGAGGTCAAACTCTAGATTAGCTTTGAATGTCTGTCTTGGCTTTAGGTTTTAATGTTTCTTTTTAATACCTTGTGGGGCTGGGGTTGTGGCTCAGTGATTGTAGAGCTTGCCTACCATGTATGAGGCAATGGGTTTGATTCTCAGCACCACATAAAGATGTCATGTCCATCCACAACTTAAAAAGTATTAAAATATACCTTGCACAGTGGAGTGCTAGAATTGAAAAGTAGGAAGATTGGCATGGGGTGATAGTGCTTGGTAGTGAGTAGAATCATTTGCTAAGGAAGAGGCAGGTTGGTCCACTGCAGAATAGTGTGTCGAGGTGATGCACCATTGGGGTTGTCTAACGTGGGCTATCCCATGGCTGGGAACACAGGTGACTGAGATGAGCCCTAATCATAAGGGGTCTGATAACTGCAGCCTCACCATCTTCCCTTAGGATCATTCTGACAATCTTCAACTCAGGTTGGCCCTTAGACTTTGGCTGTCTCACAAAAGCAGCTTCATGTAGTCATAAGCCCCTCAGTCCTTCATGTCCTGGTTGTTTACCTAGGTGCACACCTTTGTGAATGACTTCACAGTGCTTTGCTCCTGGACCCCTGAGGAATATTTTTTGCAGTGGGTATCCATTGCTTATGAGGTAGAGATGAACCTTGTGGCTTGGCTGGAGCTTGGTGGTAATAGTAGGCTCTCTGTAGGTGTGATGTGGCAGTTTCCATGGCCCTATATGACACTTTCTGAACCATTCCAGTTGGTGGCTCATGCCTGATGGCTTGTGCAGAATGTCCTTTGTTCCAGCTGTAATACAACCGGGAACTTTGGCCATTAAGATACTAATGTTTTGCTCTAAGGAGGGCGATGTCCCTGAGGGTAGCCTGGATTATCCACTGTCCTCAGCATCACTTCCAGTGTATCCTTGGCAGTGTTTTGCACATGGTGTACCCTACGCTTGAACTGATGGATGAACTGGATTCCTGTGGTCTTCCTGCTTGTTCAAAGCTAAGTTCCTCGCTAGTCATAATAGCCGCAAAACAGATGCTCACTAGACACATTTGCTCTGTATTTTGAGCAATATGCTTTTCAGTGGGAAACACTTAACCAGGAAGAGCTTGGCCCAGGGTGTATACATGTCAACTTGGAACTATAAACATTGTTGCTCTTGAGTTTAATGCTTCCTGACACTAGAGGTTAGTTTCTATTTTGCCTCCAGAAGAAAGCACGTTTTCCTGTTCACGCATGGTGAAGTGGTACCCAAATGTTTCCATGAGCATGGAGGTGTTAGTTAAATCTTTCAGCTCACATTGTACAAATTGGTGGTTAACGTGGTGTGGCATACACAGCTTTTTGTAGGATTTTCAGTGCTCCATCTAGTCTCAACAGTGATTACCCAAGACTTCCCTTCAAATGGGAAAAATTCCTCCTAGTCCTGACTCCCTTGTGGTTACCAGCTGCCTAAGTCTGGCACCTTAAACTACTGGGGACCTTGAGTATGTGTAAACAGAGGGCAATACACTTTCTGTACCATAACCAGTAAAACTGGGTTTAAAATGCTAAGGAAGGGGAACATTGACACTTGAAGATGCAGTTAGAGATTGAAACAGATTTTTGCCTATGTCCTTATTCAGCTGTTCTGGGCGGGGGGAGCGCCCTGGTTGAAAGGGCAGTGGAGGTGGGGCCTCTCCAGAGCAGGTGTGGGTTGTCAGATGGTCACAGGTGCCCTAAGACAGTGCCAGCTGACGCCTGGAACCACTTTGGCAACCCAGATAAGGATCCTCCCCAGAACCTAGGCATGCTGGCACCCTGACATCAGATTACCTGCCTCTAGAACTGAGAAACGAGTGGCTGTTTGAGTTTCCTGGTTTGTGATGTGACAAACTCTGCGGTCTTATTATAATCCATCCGCAGCAGAGCTCGAGTCTCCTGCTCCCCTCCACTGTGTAGTCTGGGATCTTTGGTGGTGGCAGAGAATCAGGAGTTCAAAGCCAGCCCCAGCGACAGTGAGGCGCTAAGCAACTCAGTGAGACCCTGTCTCTACATAAAACAAAATAGGGCTGGGAATGTGGCTTAGTGCTCAAGTGCCCCTGAATTCAATCCCTGGTAACAAAAAAAACCCCCAAGTTCCTACTCTCCCAAACTGCAGTCACAGGACTTATCCATTTCTTTCCAGCCTTTCAACATTTTCCATGTTAATACAGTTGATCAAGTCCTGTCGTTTCTTCCAATGGGTCACATGAATTTGATCTTTTGTTCTTCCTGTTGTCATTCAACTTATTTGTTGCCCTAGATGATACCCCTGGGCTCAGACTCTGGACTGTTGTCCTCTCTGCTCTCCCAGGGTGCTGACAGCTGGCTTTCCTGACAACGCTCCTGGATATGTCAGGCTCTGCATTGCAGAGAGATGTCTCCTCAGCTTGGCGGATCAACTGACATCCACACAGAACTCCGTCTCTTCTGCCCTCTGCCAAGACACAGCCTCCCAGAGCTCTGCAACAGATTTGTCATCCAAATTGGGTTACTTAAAAATAAAAGGGCATCATAAATAGCTACACTTGGACTGGCTGAGGCAAATCAGGACACATGTTCACTCCACATTAACCTCTTCACACCACGTTCTTGAGCAGATTCCCATCTGTCTTCAAAACTAGGCCAGCAGCTTCCTCAGTGCTTGTCACTGCCTCCTAAGGGTCTTTCCTCTGCCATTACTGACTTTAAGAACAATATTAATCTCCTTTGTACTCCTAGCACCAGGCCTGGCACGTGGGAAATAATCTTTAAAAAATCTTTAAAACTACTTCTAAAATTAGTGACCTTGAAGCTATTCTCTAGGTCTTGTTTTGCTGTTGTATACCTTTGTGATAGTGCCTAACATTTGTATAGTTATAGAATGCATAAAGCACTTAAATTTATCAATGCATAGTAATTACACAAAATAGTGAGTATCCTTAAATTTGTATATGCATGAGACATTTGTACCCCCATTAAAGCACTTTAATATTGTGTTAATCCCCCCTCCCCTGCCTCCACCCAAATCTTGGATTTTTTCTGTGAGCAACCTTTCTCTTCACCTGGCTGACTCTTAACCTGAGGTTTGGAACTGGACTTGGATGTCATGGGCTTCCTGAACCTTCTGATAGGTTGTCATCCTGTGAATATTCTTGTAGCTTTGACATGCGGTTGTCACTTTTGTGGTTATATATTTGGGTGATTTTTAGTCTGGTGTGAAAATTATACTAGTTGTCCAGTGAGGAGGGGAACTAAGCTGGTTGCCTTCCTACCATGATGGCTGTACTGAGGAGGCAGTTGATGCAGGGAATGATAAAATGTAGCTGATTGTCATAATGTAGTCCACATCATAAAATGTGTAACCCCAAAAATCTGTACTTCGCTTTAGAGCTGCAAACCGGCTGAGTGCCTGTGCATGCGTTCTCCCAGCTGAGGTGGGAGACGGTCTGTCTAGTTTTCAGCTCATACTGTAAACAGTTTTTTGCAGTCTATGTAGCCGTTTTTCATACTTGTTTTTGATGACTTCATTGTTTAAAATGACCTCCAAATGTACTGCTGAAGTGCTGTGTTCTAACTGCAGGAAGGTTGAAGGAACAAGGGAAATTGCATATGCTAGATAAGCTTTGTTGAGGCATGGATTCTAATGCTCACTGACTTCAGTGTTATTTAATAGACTTTGATTCATTGAGTCTTAAGCAGAAGCATAGATGATGGATCAATGGATTGAAAATGTCAGGATCACATGCTTGTGAGAACCTCACCCTGTTTTCTCCCTGGGAGCTATGGTTCAGTATTCACTAACTCGGTGTTGGTGGCAACCTTATAAGATATAACTACTTGAATGAGAATCAGTTTATAGCTCCCTCTTTCATTTTAGAAATTAAAGCTCCAAGTGTTTAAATGTCTTGCATCAGAGTAGTCAGCTAATAAGACTTGTTCAAATATTTATTGAGCCCCTACTGAGTCAGGCGCTGTGTACATTTGACTGCAGCTCCTTAGCCTCCAAACCAAATGCATGTGAACAGTGTCCTAGCTTCAGTAAATTATAAACAAATAAGCTCAGTTGCACAAATCATCAAACTCCTTTTGAATTTGACCAAAAATATTTACTGTATATTTTCAGTTTCTACTCTATGGGTCCATAGAGATGCCTATTAGATGTCTGACATGTTTTCTTAAGTTGCAAAATTTTCCAGATGAATTCCACAATGGGAGTCTTTTAGCAGTATATTGTTGGAACATCTCCAGGGAAAATAGCTTTGGTCAAAGGGGAGGAGGGGAAGTACACAACAAAAGTTTTAATCTATGATCATTGAATCGTCACTGGAGGAAATTGTTCACAAAGATATGTATGTTTATACATTGCCCCTTAGTCCCACAGTCTTCCAGGTATTGCGGTATCTGGACAAGAAGGGTGTGAATCTGTGGTTGACCTTTTGGACATGGAATTACAAATTTATTCCAGTGAGTAGCTCCAGCTAATTCCATGAATCCAATTTTCTAAGCAACTCAGGAAATATTTGATTACTTCATATCACTTCTGAAAGTTTTCACTTATTAGAAGCTGAAGATGGAGATGAAACTTTGACTTAGGTGGACATTAGGTAAACTTCCCTCTTCAGGAAGCAGTAAAAATACATGGAGAAATGTCAAAGCTGAGAACTTGGATAGTATTTATCTAGTGTGGTTCAAATAGTTTGTATAGCAGATGCTTAGCTTGGGCTCAAGAGCCTTTGCCCTCTGCACAAACATACCAGACTATCACAAGGGCTGTGTTCTGAGAAGAGCAATTAAAGTTGGTGTCTGAGAATTGGAACACAGTCCACTGAGAATCAAGTATCTAGGAGACAGTTTTCCTTGGTCAGCAAGACTGACATGGGTATGAAATGAAGATTTGGGCTGTAGAAGTTCAGGTGTCTCGGTGTTTAGTTTTCTATTTGTGTTGGGCTGAGTGGTTTGTCCACTTGGGTAGTTCTCAGCTTTGTGTTGAAGGACTTATTTCCAGATGGCAGTGAATACATGTGCTGCCCTGGTTTGCATTGGATGGCAGTATCCCTCCTCTTGCCTGATCTGGGGGAGTGCAGACTACACTTGGGTCCCCTGGGCTCTCCCAGCTGGGCACCCATGTGCAGGGCAAAGGATATAATTGTATAGAGATTCCGAACTCTGGAGAAGCCACTCAATTGGCCATCGGGGAGAGCATGCAGAGATTCCAAAACTGATGCGTTGTTCATGACCTGGCTTTAAAGACATAGGTAATGAGAGAAGAGGAAAACGTTCTTGCAGGAAGTGCTAGGGATAGAGGGGACTTGATTGATACACGAACCTAGAACTGGAAGGGACAACCAGTTCATTTCACAGAAACGTTAACTACTCCAGGAGGTGCTCTCGCATGTTTGATCATGCAGTTGGTGGTGGGGAAAGTTTCTGCTTCTGTCCACTCGGAATGGATTTTCTTATCCCTCTGCCTATCAACAGCCCAGTCAAGTCTCAATAGGTGCTGTGGCCAGGCCCTGCTGCACATGCCTGGGACCTAGGTGGTTTAGAAATCCGGATGTAGTCAGGCACATCCCTGGTATGGTTCTTTTCTGGCTACACATTAGACTTGATGGGTTTTGTTACGTCTTTTTTCAGTGTGCCAAGCAAAGAATAAGTCACTAAATGTGTGACCAAATCATTTTATAAACCCTTAGAAATTCTGGGACCAGATTTCCACCTGCCCATCTCCCCACCATTTGGTGCCTGAGAGCGGGCATGTGCTGCACTTGAAAGAACTGGTTGGTTGAAAACAATGTAAAACATCCGTGACGGTAGATGTGGCCATCTCTATTCATATTCAAAACTGGCTTCTATTAAAAATCATGTGTATTCTTTAGATTTAACATTAAGAACATTTTTGGAATTTATTCCAATGTGGGAGATCCCGTTACCTTTAAACACTTCTAGTAACATTCTATTGACATGGACCCTTTCTCCAAGGAGGTCAGAGTACCCTGAATTCTTATTTCAGGACCCCAGTAGCTCTGATATAAACAGATGCCCTGTAGAGAAGGCGGTGGCATGCATGGGCTTGGACTGTTGGTCTTGTCCATTTTAAAGAGTGTGGGGCTAGGGGCACCAATATATTGTTAATGGAAATATAAATTGGCTGTCTTTGATTATATAGCCTTGAGCATGACGTCTCAACTCTGGGACTCTGTAAGAAAGATAGTAGAATCTAGTAGTGCTTATTCAGGACTTGGGCGCCTGGTCCCATTGACAGGTCATTCCATGTCTGAACTCATTTAATCCTCACAGCCGTGAGAGGCATGCAGCAAAGTGGTGCTATCCACCTCTCAGATGAGTGCACTGACCAGCTTACAAGGAGTCTTGAGTGCATATCTTAGAAAGTATGGATGGACACAATATTTTTATGTAGTGCTAAGGATTGAACCCAGTGCCTCACATATGCTAGGCAAGAGTTCTGCCACTGAGTTACAGCCTCAGCCTTTTTTACTATGTTAGGCTTAGTTTTTAAAGATCTAATAGTTGGTGTTATCAGTAGTCTCAAGACTCAACTACTGAAGTCAATAAAAGCAAGGCTTTCTATAAAAATGATCCCAGGATTGTTGTCCACCATGTGTAAGAACTGCATGTAGAGTCCTCCCTGATCAGGTATGATACAAATGGAGAAGGGGTTAATCTTTGGTCTTTTTTTTTTTTTTTTTTTTTTTTTTTTTTTTTTTTTTTTTTTTTGAGGGTTTTAGTTTAGCAGTTTTCTTGCTGTTCCTGGGTGTTTAGCATCCCATTCTGTGGAGTGACCTGCCTGGGGCCTTTGATATTCTCCATTCTCCAACCTGTCTTAGGTCTTCCCTGGAAGCTTGGCCAGGTTGCTTGGCTCAGTCTGAACTAATTCATATTGCATCACGTGCATGTGATTGGCTTTTTGAGGTAACTTGAATTTTCTTTAAATGTTGTATTTTATACCTTTATTTTATTGGTTCATATTTTTTATGTGGTGCTGAGGATCAAACCCAGTGCCTCACACATGGCATGCAAACACTCTACCACTGAGCTATAGCCTCAGCCCCAGGGTAACTTGATTTTTTACAAAGGTATTGTAGAGATAATAGTACCAAGGAAATGGGATGCTCAAGGTAGAATTTTAGGCTATGAAAGAGGGAATGGAGACTTCTGAGGGCTGTAACCTGACCAGTGGACAGTCTGTGAAGCTACTAAACCACCTCTGAAGTGACCCAGGTTTATCTTCCCAGTTAAAGATCTCTGGACTACCAGTGGCAAATGACAGTGGTGGTCTTTGGATGCTGGAGCATCCTGAGATTTTGTTCCTATCCACTCTATAATCAGTTTATGGCCGTGTTCGTACAAACTAATATCAAGCAATTTCTTTCCCCTCTGTACTAGGTATTGAACCCAGGAGTGCTTTACCACTGAGCTACATCCCTATTCCTTTGAGACAAGGTCTTGCTAAGTTGCTGAGGCTGGCCTTGAACTTGCTCTCCTTCTGCCTCCACCTCCCAAGTTGCTGTGATTACACTGTGCCACAATGCCTGGCTGAGTAATTTCTGTAATACTGGAGGTATGCAAAATTAGCATCTGGTGTATGAGAGGTTGATCTTTAGACAAAACACAAAATAAGCCTTGTTTACAACTTCACTAAAAATGCTGACCTCTTCAAATCTTTTCAAATAATTGCCCACTAGATGAACATGCAAATAATGAGGCCCAGATGCTATTCTTGACCATCAAGAACAAAAACTTAATGACCTGGAATCCAGAGTGGTGATCTTATTCTTTTAAGACCAATTTAAAGCAGTGGTTCTCTAGAAGGGAAATTAACCTCTTTCCATTTAAAATATATTGCATTGCAAGCTAGCAATTACCAAATACTCAAGAGAACTTAATGTTCAAGTAGGCCAGTTGCTCTCCTAAACTTTAACAACTCAAAATGCTTCAGCTGTTCTGCAGTGGGATGAGATGACTGGGAATGCTTTCTAGGGTGTTTTTTTAATTGTTTATAAATAGTACAGTATATAAGTACTATATATAAGGACTTTCGACTATTGTGCCCTCAAAAATCCTACCCCATCTTTAAATGAACACTCCTCTGATTCACTTGATGTGGACTTGCATGTTGAGAATCTATATTATAGCATGCAAGTTCATTGCCTTGGGGACAGGCATTAGTCTTAAAAGAAGTTAAATTTGACACCTCATCTTCCCTGCCTTTTCCTCTCGCCACCCTCTTGTGCTTTGAACACTGGTTACCACATTGCAGTATAGTGAACATTTGGAATAAACTGCTGGGCCATGCTATTTACAGGTTTGTGAAAACATCCCAGACTTGCTATCAGGCTTTGTAAAAAGAATGTTGTCTTTGCTCTCCAAGCGGTAGTGTCTGTCTCTGGAGTGCTCAGATGGGGCTGCAGTGTCTGGGTGGTGGCAGCACTTAGGAGTTGGAGTCCAGAGGCCTCGGAACTGTTAGGCCAACAGCTGATGTCAGTGTGCTCTGCAGCCCCTCTGGCCTTGGGTGAGAGATTTTTGACTGGGGAATCATCCTCTTTCTCGGGAGTCGGCAAAAACAGCTCCTGGCTGGATCTGACTGTGCCTGTTTTGTGTAAATAAAGTTTTATTGGAATGAAGCCACATTCCTTTACATGGTGTCTATGGCTGCTTTCCCACTGTAGTGCTAGATTCAAGAAGTTACAATGATACTGTGTAGCTTATAAAGCCTAAAACATGTACTGTCTGGACCCTTAAACTTGCTGAGAGAAACTATATTCAAATCATTCAAGTCCTTAAAACTTATTTCTGGTCTCCTCGTGGCACTGGCACTGACCAGCTTTCTACTCAGTGGCCCAGCCTTGATTTGCTTTCCCCAGGCACTGCTCCCAGGGAGCAGGCAGACTTGCAGAGCAGTGCTGGGGGACTGGCTGTCATCTGTGGTCTCTGACCTTGTCTGGATTTCCACGTTGAATAGGTCACGTCAGTGGAACAACACCAACCCAGCGTTAGGTAAAAGGGAAACAATGTAGAGCTCCCTCGCTGTCTGGATGGGGATGCAGAGATCTTAAGAGATGAGGGACTGCCTGAAGTCACACCAGCAGGTCATCGCTCTCAGGGTCCACTCTGGGCCCTTGGGCCCTTTCTGGCCCTGGTGCTGTTACACAGCCTCCCACACCCAGATGAAACACATGCTTGGAAAGCCTGATCCATGGTGAAATTATTTCCTTTATTTGTGCCATATGACTTTATACCAAATTGGCCAAGAAAAATGTACTCAGAAGCAGCAAATACCCTGGATATTCGGGAGTGTTTTCTTCATTGTTCAGTCAGTACTCGGTCATCGAACATAAGAAAATGTTGAACATGTCCTGTCACTTTTTTCCTAGCCTAGTTTTAAAACACTGAATTATGCTTTTCTAATGTGATAATTAAGCAATGTGTAAAGCCTCCTGCCTATACACTTTTTAGAACTGGTTTTATGTACTAATGTTCCTTAAGCTGATATTTTTGCTTATATGTCCATTATAAATGCTTAAATTTTGTTCCCAAAATGCAGTCATCACATAATCCATCTTAATATAAGATGTCTGATTTTTCTCATTGAGATCAACATTGGATAGTTATTCTTTTTTTTTTTAAACTTTTGTAGATGGACACAATGTCTTTATTTTATTGCTTTGTATGTGGTGCTGAGGATCGAACCCAGGGCCTCACGCATGCGAGGCAAGCGCTCTACCACTGAGCTACAATCCCAGCCCCTGGATAGTTACTCTTTTGAATTACAAAAAAGCCCAGTAAACAGCAGTAATATGCTGCCTTCTGAATTTTAGCCTCTGTTGGCGTGACATCTTTTACATTTTATCAGGAGACGGGGAGCCATGCTGATGTTTGTGAATTTGAGGGCTGTGCTGTGTGACTCCAGCTATTTTCTGAGCTTTAATTTCCTTATCTGTGAAGTAGATAATGGTGTTAATCTCATAGTGTGGTTGTGACGGGGAAACTGGCAGAAATCAAAAAACATGTATTTGTGGAGCAGCCCGAACAGAAACCTTTAAGGTGTGGGAGTTTTTGCTTTTGTATGGGTAAGTGATGAACCCCCAATAATCTGGTATTGTCAAACAGGGGCATTAAGCCAAATTTCTTGATGTGAAGAGTTCTGAGGTCCCCTCCTTCCTAGGAAGGACGGTTGGCTGTCTGGAATCACTGAAGGTTCTCACCAGGCCCCAGGGACAAGAGGCAAGTGTGCCAGCTCTGTGGTGCTGGACACAGGAGCAAGGGCGTTTTTGGAGAGTGACAGGAAAGAGTAGATGATCAGGAAGGTTTTGTCTAGGCTTCTGCCATGAATCTTCAGGATAGTGGTTTTGGAACGTGCTGAGATGACGCAGTCAGAACAGGAGGAGGAAGCTGCTGTCACTTCAGAGCTTTCTTGGAAAGGACCTTCAGTGTGGGGTAGGCATCCAACTGCTGGGTCTGAAATTCCTTGCTGCAGTGGGGGGAAGTGTCACTTCTTGGTTCCCAGTCTGTGGGTGCTGCTCTGCCACAGTGGCAGCTTCTCCTTCCTTTACTCCACTGTTGCAAAACTTTGAGATCCAAGCTTTCTTAGGGGATTAGAGAGTTTATTCTGGGCTGTAGATTTCACATCTGGAAGTCAAAAGGGCATTGGCTTGTGTTACTTCTGATCCTAGAAGCAAACACTGTAGAAATCTAAGGAACACATCCCTGTAGCTTGTAGACTTAAGCTAGATCTCTGCTATTAACATTTGGATCTTGAATGTGCCCCAAGAGCCCATGTGTTGAGGGCTTGGTCTGTAGCCTGTGCAGACCAGGTGATGCAAGCTTTGAGGGGCCCTAGTGGGAGGTCTGAGATCATTGGGGACATGCCTTTGAGGAGAATGGTGGGAGCCTGGCTCTTTTCTGCTTGGCTGGCATGAGGTGAGCAGCTCACTGATTCTACCATGAATCATACCACAGGCCCCAAAGCAATGAAGCAATGAGCAAAGCAACCAGGGATTGAAACTTCTGAAACTGAGCCAAAATGAACCTTTCCTTATTGAGTTGATCATCTCCGGTGTTGTCAGTTTCAAAAAGCTAACAGTGGCAAGGATATGGAGGAAAAGGTAAACTCATACATTGCTGGTGGGACTGCAAATTGGTGCAGCCACTCTGGAAAGCAGCTTGGAGATTCCTTAGAAAACTTGGAATGGAACCACCATCTGACAGTTATCCCACTCCTTGGTATATACCCAAAGGACTTAAAATTGGCATTATACAGTGAGTTACATAAATGTTTATAGCAGCTCAATCCACAATAGCTAAATTGTGGAACCAAACAGATGATAATGTGTACATATACACTATGGAATGTCACTCACCCTTAAAGAGTGAAATTATGGCATTTGCAGGTAAAGGAATGGAGTTGGAGAATACCATGTTAAGTGAAATAAGCCAATCTTCCAGAACCAAAGGCCATTTTTTTTTTCTGATATGCAGATGCTGATCCATAATGGGGGGGGTGGTGGCTAGTGAAGAATAGAGGAACTTTGGGCGGAGGGGAGGGGTGTGGAGGTGGGAAGGATGGTGGAATGAGATGGACATTACCCAGTGCACATGTATGATTGCATGAACGGTGTGACTGTCATGTACAGCCAGAGCAATGAAGTTGTGCTCCGTTTGTGTACAATGAGTTAAAATGCATCCTGCTAGCCAGGCGCGGTGGTGCAAGCCTGTAATCACAGCACTTTGGGAGGCTGAGACAGAATCACGAGCTCAAAGCCAGCCTCAGCAACAGCGAGGCGCTAAGCAACTCAGTGAGACCCTGTCTCTACATAAAACACAAAATAGGGCTGGGGATGTGGCTCAGTGGTTGAGTGCCCCTGAGTTCAATCTCCAGCCCCTCCCCCCATGCATTCTGCTGCCACAAATTGGTGCAGCCACTCTGGAAAGCAGCTTGGAGACTCATGTATAACTAGAACAAATTGGGGGGGGGGGCCTGCTAATACAGCTGCCTAAATGGCAGAATAAGACCCATGGTGGCTGCTGATTGGTGATAACCATTAATGAGAACTGAGCTGGGTACTGCTCAGTACTGAATGAAAGATGGCTGAATTTTCCTTGATTCTTCTCCAGGGTTGAGATTTAGGGGAAAGCATGTTATGTACATAATAGCACTGGCATTTCACTTGGTGTCCTCGGGGCTGAAACTTCCATGACCTCTTCAGTCTGAAGACACATTGCCATTATGACTAGCTTCACTTTATTTTGAAACTGAGTTGCTACTTTTCTGAGGATCTTTCCTAGAAGAACACCAAGTTTCAAGCTAAAGATCAACTTAGTCCTTATCACTGTCCATCTCAGAAAAGACCCTTGCTAAGGAATGCTGAGCCATAGCTAACAAATTACTTGGTCCTCAGAAGAAAATAGTGCAATCTGGATTTGATTCTGTGACTGATTGCCAGCCTAATCATACCTGCACTTGGTCTGAAAGAACCAGAACTAGGTGTGCACTCTTCGTGATAATCTGACCCAAGGAGGAGGTAGTCCTCCATTCAGAAATGGTTTTGTTTCCAAGCCTAGAAGGCATGTGCATATATGTTGCAACACTTGTAGGAAACCCTGGTGTCTGCCGCTCCAGGGTTGCCAGCATCTGTAGTCATGCTGCATTATACAAAGGAGCTTTACTGAAGCAGCTAGGTTTTCCTCAGAACACATTGTAGTTGGGGGAAGCCAAGATCTTGTTCCGTAGTCTGGGTTTGGCTGCTGTTTATGCCTTTAGAGAAGGGAACTAGTGTTAACACAACTTAGGATGATACTAAGAAATCCCATTCTGTATTTAGGTTCATTAGGTCTGAAAATGATGTGTTCGATAATCTGTTCAGAAAATTCACCTTGACCCTCATGTGATGGAGGGAGTTTCTGGGGCTACACCCACTTTTTTTTTGGTACCAGGGATTGAACTCGGGGTACTCGACCACTGGCTACATCCCAGCCCTATTTTGTGTTATGTAGAGACAGGGTCTCAGAGTTGCTTAGCGCCTCGCCATTGCTGAGGCTGGCTTTAAGTTGAGACTCCTGTCTCAACCTCCCACGATTACAGGTGTGCACCACACCTGGCTACACTAGTCTTTGAAGCTCTGTAGACGGGTGTTTTCCACTGTTCCTAGCACATGTGCACAGGAATGTTTCCTTAAAATTTACAATTCCTGCTGCTGCTTAACTGCTGAGGACTGACCCGACCCTCTACCTGCTTGGGAGCCACTTGCTAGGTGCAGTGCAGATGAGAGTGTTCTCAGGTGGGACCTGCAAGGTTGTGTGAGTGAAAAAACTCAACAGTAAATAAAGATGCCCAGTAGCTCAAGAGGCAGCTGCACCATCCAAACCCAGAATGTGTGAGGGGGACAAGGGTGGTTCTGGAATGTTTGAGCTTTCCCAGGGCATCAGAAATGCTTGACAATTCAAATTCCAGCTGGGATAATAACTACAGAGGAAATTACACTGAGTGGAACCTGGTACTAGTTTTCTCTGAAATGATTATCCTCACACTAAAAGGATTAGGCACCTCTAGCGTGTTGGGGACTCTCTGAACCTAATCACATTAGGAGGATTCCCCAGGGGTGATGAAAAGCCGAAGGAACAGGAGGTTAAATGCTACTCACATGGAGGACCCTGGGGAGGAATTGCCTCCCTCTAGAGGTTTGCAACATTTTTTTGTTTTTGAGAGCTTTGTGCTTGGTGGGTACGTTAGCATGGTCCATCTGTCTATCCACCTGGTGTTTAGTGGAGGTGGACAAAGGAAGTTTCCCCATCAGTAAAATGATTGCTGTAAGGTGAAATGAGCTGATATGATTGGGTGCCTATCATTGTTATAGTGCTGTTAATAGCTGCTGTCAGGCATAGAACCGTGACCTACCAAATCAAAAAGCCGTGTGTAAGTTTGGAGAGGGCTGGGTATGCGGTTCATCTTGTTTCAGCCTGCATCAACTGGGGAACATTGGTTGGCTTCTCAGACAGCTCAGGATACCTGGTGTATTTGCTGGGCTTACAAAGCTGGCTGTGAAGAAGTCCCAGTAGAGGGGGACAGGGGGCTGAGCTCAGGCAGGTCCATCAGGCTCAAAGGGGTGGTGCACTATAATGACTGGGGGCCACTGTTCTGTGAGACGGAGGAGGGAAGTTGCCTGCTTTAACTACATAGTAATCGTGTTTCCCCTCTGCTTAGATATGCACATTGAGATTTTGAAAACATTCCTAGGGCTAAGGATGTAGTTTAGTGATCATTCACAGGTGGAAGCACTGATCTGTAATGTGTGCATTTTCTTTTGACTTGAGAATCATTTGTGATGAACAGTGGCCCAACTGTTAAGAGCCAGTTGGCTCTTAGATTGGGTAGTTAGATTGCATAAAGCAAAATGCTAACTATAAAAAGTTTAGACAGTATAGAACACTATGAAGGGTAAAAGCAATCCAACCATAATTGGATCAGATGGCATTATTTAGCATCTATCCTTCCTGTTGATCATGGTATACATATTCTCAAATTTTTAAGGCCTGTAAAACCCAGGGTCTCGAACACGTCACACATGAGACATACCCCCGTGCCAAAACATTATGTATTTTAACCGATACAGTAAAAATTGTGCATATTTATGGGGTACTGTTTCAATGCATGTATACACTGTATGTTTAAATCAGTAAATATACCTATATCCTCATTTACGTTTTTAATGGCTAAAACATTCAAAATACTAATAGCTTTAAAAAAGTAATACATTATGGCTATCCATACTTGGCTCTCTGCAGTAACACTCCAGAACTTCTAACCATAATTAAGTACTCATTGACCAACTTTTGTTACCACTTAAAATTATATAGTGGAAATTTCCCATATTGATAACTACTGCCATTAAACTAATATGGAATAATTATATGTGGGGATTACTTCTAATAAACTGCATTTTGTTGAACATTCTAAGGCTGAATTTACTGTTATGGAATACGTGCTGGATATTTTTAGGCAGAAATGAAGCCAAATGTAAATAGAGATTAAAGAAAAAGGTCTGGGAAACTGTTACCACGGTTTTTGTGAAGCGTCTGACTGGCTTTTTGCTTTAGTCACCATTTCTATTATTAGATAAAATCCACTCAGCAGATTCCTTCTGGAATTCATGCTCCCATCCTTAGACCCATACAATGACCAGAGTGAATGCAAGGTTTAGCTAAGACTGGTCTCCAGCGCTTGATCAGGGGTTCACATGGACTTAAACTTGCTGGGAGGAAATGTCTGAGGTCCTCTGTATTCACATGACTCTGGTCACATTCACAGCCTGGGCTGGCTGTGAAATCTTTCAATTGGCACCTCATAAGCTACATAGGCTACATGGGCGGGTGGCGGGGGCTGCACACCAGGCCCGTGTCAGAAAGGATGGTTTTGGAACTATTGCTACATAACCTGTCAATCTCTGCTGAGAGGTTTTTTGCTTTTTAAAAATTTTATTTTCCATATTCTATTTAGGCTTACATAAGAGTGCAATTTGATTCATTGTACATAGAGGATAACATATCAATTCTCTAGTTTTAAGTTGTATAGAATCACAACAGATATGCAGTCATACATAAAGCTAGGGCTATGATGACCATATTCTGCCACCTTTACTGTCCCCATGCCCCCTCCCTCCTTATATCCCTGTGAACAGAGTTCCACCATTGTTCCCATGACCTTCCCCACGATATGGATCCAGCATCCACTTATCAATGAGTACATTCGGCATTTGCTTGAGATTGGCTTACTTCACTTAGCATGATATTCTCCAACTCCATTTACCTGCAAATGCCATAATTTTATTTTTATTGCTGAGTAATATTCCATTGTGTATATATACCAACTTCTTTATCCAGTCATCTATCAAAGGGCATCTAGGTTGGTTCCACAGTTTAGCTATTGTGAATTGAGCTGCTATAAACATTGAAGTGCCTGCAGCACTGTAGTTTGCTGTTTTTAAGTCTTTTGGGTGTAGACTGAGGAGTGGAATAGCAGGCTCAAATGGGGGTTTTCTAATTCCAAGTTCTCTAAGGAATCTCCATACTGCTTTCCAGATTGGTTGTACCAATTTGCAGTTCCACCAACAATGTATGAGTGTGCCTTTTTCCCCACAACCTCACCAACACTTATAGTTGTATGCTTGATAATTGCCATTCTGAATGGCATGAGATGAAATCTTAGGGTAGTTTTGATTTGTATTTGATTGCTAGAGATGTTGAACATTTTTTTCATATCTGTTGGATTGTATATCTTTGAAGTTTGTGTTCAGGTCTTTGGCCCACTTGATTGGGTTGTTAGTTTTTTTTGGTGTTAAGCTTGAGTTCTTTTATATATCCTGGAGATTAGTGCTCTATAGGATGTGTGTGTGGCAAAGATTTGTTCCCAGGATGTCGGCTCTGTTCACTTCATTATTTTGCTGAGAAGCTTTTTAGTTTAAATCCATCCCATTTTTTGATTCTTGATTTTACTTGTGCTATAGGAGTCTTGTTAAGGAAGTAAGGTCCTAATCCGATATGAAGATTTGTGCCTATTTTTTCTTCTATTAGGCGTTGGGTCTCTAGTCCGACTTCCAGGTCCTTGATCCACTTTGAGTTTTTTGTACATGGTGAGAGATAGGGGTTTAGTTTCATTTTGCTGCATATGGATTTCCAGGTTTCCCAGCACCATTTGTTGAACAGGCTATCTTTTCTCCAGTGTGTTTGCCTCCTTTATCTAGTATAAGATAACTGTATGTAAGTGGGTTCGTGTGTCTTCTATACCATTGGTCTACATGTCTATTTTGGTACCAGTACCATGCTGTTTTTGTTACTATAGCTTTGTAGTATAATCTGAGGTCTGGTATTGTGATGCCTCCTGCTTTGCTCTTGCTAAGGATTGCTTTGGCTATTCTGGGTCTTTTATTCTTCCAAATGAATTTCATGATTGCCTTTTCTATTTCTATAAGGAATGACGTTGGGATTTTAATTGGGATTGCATTGAATCTATCGCTTTGGGAAGTATGGCCATTTTTGACAATATTCTGCCTATCCAGGAGCATGGGAGACTATTCCATCTTCTAAGGCCGTCTTCAATTTTTCTTCAGTGTCTTGCAGTTTGCATTGTAGAGGTCTTTCACCTCTTTTGTTAAATTGATTCCCAAGTATTTTATGTTCTGAGGCTATTGTGAATGGGATAGTTTTCCTAATTTCTCTTTCAGAGGGTTTATCACTGATGTATAGAAATGAAATTGATTTGTGGGAGTTTTTTATATCCTGCTACTTTGCTGAAATCATTTATTCTAAGTTTTTTGGATCCTCTAAGTATAGAATCATGTCGTTTGCAAATGATAGTTTGAGTTCTTTTCCGATTCGTATTCCTTTAATTTCTTTCATCTAATTGCTCTGGCTAGTGTTTCAAGGACTATGTTGAAGAGCAGTGGTGAGAGAAGGCTACCCTGTCTAGTTGCCGTTTTCAGAGGAAATGATTCCAATTTTTCTCCATTTAGAGGATGTTGGCCTTGGGTTTAGCATAGATAGCTTTTACAAAGTTGAAGTATGTTCCTACTATCCCAAGTTTTTCTAGTGTTTTGAGCATAAAAGAGTGTTGTATTTTGTCAAATGCTTTTTCTGCATCAATTGACAAAATCATACGATTAAGTCTATTGATGTAATGTATTACGTTATTTCCGTATGTTGAACCAACCTTGCATCCCTGGGATGAACCCCACTTGATCATGGTGCACTATTTTTTTTGATGTTTTTGTATGTGATTTGCCAGAATTTTATTGAATTTTTGCATCTATGTTCATCAGGGATATTGGTCAGAAGTTTTCTTTCTTTGATATGTCTGTCTGGTTTTGGAATCAGGGTGATAATTCCCTCATAGAATGAGTTTGGAAGGGTTCCCTCCTTTTCTATTTCATGAAATAGTTTGAGGAGTATTGGTATTCTTCTTTGAAGGTCTTATAGAACTCAGCTGAGAATCCATCTGGACCTGGGCTTTTCTTGGTTGGAAGGCTCTTGATGGCATCTATTTCCTTGCTTGAAGTTGATCTGTTTAAGTTGTGTATGTCCTCTTGGTTCAGTTTGGGTAGGTCGTATGCCTCTAGAAATTTGTCGGTGTCTTCAGGGTTTTCTATTTTACTGGAGTATAAATTCTCAAAGTAGTTTCTAATTATCCTCTGTATTTCAGTAGTGTCTGTCCTGATATTTCCTTTTCCATCACGAATTTTAGTAATTTGGGTTTTCTCCCTCCTTTTTGTTAGGGTGGCTAAGGGTTTGTCAATTTAATTTTTTCAAAGAACCAGCTTTTTGTTTTGTCAATTTTTTGAATTTTCTTTTGTTTCAATTTCATTGATTTCAGCCCTAATTTGGATTATTTCCTGTCTTCTTCTACTTTGTTCATTTGTTCTTTTCTAAGGCTTTGAGATGAAGAGTCAATTCATTTGTTGACTTTTACTTTTTCTAATGAGTTGAGTGCTATGTACTTTCCTCTTAGCACTTCATGGCATCCCAGAGACTTTGTATCAGTTTTCATTTGCCTCTAAGAATTTTTTTCTCTTCCTTGATGTCTGTCATCTATGCATCATTCAATAGCATATTAATTTCCAGATGATGGAGTAATTTTGTTCCATTGTGGTCGGATAGGCTGCAGGGTAGAATCTATTTTTTTATTTGCTAAGACTTTGTGACATGATCTATTTTGGGGAAGGATCCATGTGCAGCTGAGAATGTATTTGCTCGTTGATGGATGGAACACTATACATGTCAAGTCTAAATTATAGTTTCATTGAAGGTCTAGGGTTTAAGTTTTTGTTTGGAAGATCTATCCAATGGTGAGAGAGCTGTGTTAGTCTCCAAGTATTATTGTGTTGTGGTCTATTTGACTCTTGTATTTGAGAAGGATTTGTTTGACATATGTAGAAGCCCCATTATTTGGGGTATAGATATTTATGACTATGTCTTGATGTATGATTTCCTTAAGTATGAAATGACCTTTCTCTTTTCACCATCTTTGGTTTGAAGTCCACTTTATTTGATATGAGGATGGAAACTCCTGCTTGTTTGCGGGGTCCATGTGAATGATGTGTTTTTTTTCCCACCCTTTCACTTCCAGTCTGTGGATGTCTTTTCCTGTGAGATGAGTCTCTTGAAGACAGCATATTGTTGGGTCTTTTTTTTTTTTTTTTTTTGATCCAGTCTGTCAGTCTGTCTTTTAATTGGTGCATTTAGGCCATTTACATTCAGGGTTATTATTGAGATATGATTTGTAATTCTGGTCATTTTGCTTTGTTTTTGGTTTTTACCTTGTTTTTCTTTTGAATGGTCTTTCCTTTAGTGTAATTCCTCTTTGTAAATTTTCATTGTTGGTGATTTCCTCCTCATGGAATATTTTGCCAAGAATGCTGTGTAGTGCAGGCTTTCTTGCTGTAAATTCTCTTAACTTCTGTTTATCATGGAAGGTTTTTAGTCATCAAATCTGAAGGTCAATTTTGCTGGATATAGGATTCTTGGTTGGCATCCATTGTCTTTCAGGGCTTGGAATGTTATTCCATGATCTCCTGGCTTTTAGGGTCTGGGTTGAAAAATCAGATACGAATTGGTCTCCCCTTGTATGTAATCTGGTTCTTCTCGTGGCCTTTAAAATTCTATCCTTATTCTGTATGTTGGGCATTTTCATTATAATGTGCCTTGGTGTAGATCTGTTGAAATTTTGTATGTTGTCCTGTAAGCCTCTTGTATTTGATATTTTTCATATTTGGGAAATTTTCTGATATTTCATTGAAGATTGTGCATTCTTTTGGTTTGAAATTCTGTGCCTTCTATCCCAATAAATCTTAGATTTAGTCTCTTGATGCTGTCCCATATTTCTTGTATGTTCTGTTTATGATATTTTTACCATCTTCACTGTATGGTCAAGTTTATTTTCAAGATTGTATATCTTCATTATCCGAGGTTCTGTCTTCCAGGTGATCTAGTCTACTGGTGATGCTTTCTATTGAGTTTATTTGGTTTATTGTTTCCTTTTGAGTATTTCTGATTGGGTTTTTTTCACGATCTCTAGCTCTTAAAGTAATCTTTTGCTACCTGTAATTGCTTTCTTATCTTTGTTAGAATGATTGATGGTTACCTTTATTTGCTCTATTTGTTGGATTGGTCAATTTTTGCCTGCAATCACTTATGTCATTCTTTAACTTATGTCATTCTTTAATTTGCTGATCATTATAATTATGTACATTCTGAATTCTTTGACATTTTATCAACTGTTAATGGATTGTTACAGTGGTATTGAGGTTTATTTGGGGCATTATCTTCCTTGTTTTTTCATGTTGATTGGTGTTTCAAGAAAGGAAGATACACAATCTGAGGTATTGCAGCTTCCATCCTACAATCTTGTATTGACACTCAGATTACCTGTGTCTCACCTTGGAGCTACTTCTGTTCTCCCAGTGTCCCCAGATGGGCACTACTGCCACTAAAGTTGGTGGCGGAGGTAGTGGACGTACCTCTAGAGGGCAGTGGGAGTGGCCTTGGCTGGACTCCTGAGGCAGCCCCTGAGGACTGTTTTGCCCCTCTTGCACTTCTGCTGGTGAACAGGAACTCTGGAGCGGAACTGGACGCCGGCCCAGGTCTCACTTAGGCAGGGTCACAAGCAGGAGAGTCTGTGTGCGACCCTTACAGTGAGTATGAGCTTCCCTGGGGCTGGAGGGTAGCAGGCTCTGGTCTGCCTTCAGCTGGGTACCCCTGGCATTCCCTCAGGACGGTTTTGGGCCTTCTGTCTCACCTGACCCCAGGAATTCTGGAGCGGAACTGAGGCAGGCCCAGAGTGCACTAGGGTGGGGCCTCTTCACACTGGGATCTCTGCAGGCCACTCTTACCCTGGGTGTGCCTTCCTCTGTGGCTAGCAGCTAGCAGCCCCTGGTCTCCTGTTGGCTGGACACTCAGGGAGTTTCCTGAGGGTAGATCTGAGCCTTCTGTGGCTCCTGCTGGTCCACAGGAACCTGCTGAGAGGTTTTATTGGGACTCTTTATTCCTTTAGGGTAGCTATTCTCCACCATATGAGGACACGTATCCTTTTGAGATTCTGAACAACTGATAAAATGCTTATGAAAGTCTGCATTTGGGGTTTGTGGCTCCTCTGCAAGCTTGTTCCCAAGTTGAAGATTTGTATCAGATGTTCTGGTCTTTCTCCCTCTGAGGCCCCTGTCCCTCTCTTGGCAGCCTTTTCTGAGCACAGGCCGTGGCTCCTCCACATGGCCATGCTGATCTCTCTACCAGATATCGGCCATCTACTACTTGAACATCCCTTTTTCTTAAGCCTCTTTAGGATAGTCTAGTCCTGCTCCCTCTCCTAGGTCCATAAGTGGCCCATGGGAAATGCTCACTGCCTCGGCCCTGACAATTTCTCCAAGGGATCCATTTTTAGGATTTTGCACATGTGATTCCAGCACTAATCACTATGCCCTATGAACTCCAGTGGGCACTTGAGAAACTGTTTTCTAGAACTGCTCTTGAATTGGTTGCAGAACTATGTATCTCACCTAAGTGGCCTGCAGCTTCTGTGGAAAAGGCAAAATCCCTGCCACAGATGATAGTTTACGAAGCCTCTGGATAACCTGAGATGGAAAGTATTCCGCTGTAACTACCTAGGTTTTCTCCATGGCTAAGGGAAGAGACTCCAACAGATTGTGGTACAGGAGGGGAAGGATTTGGACTGAGAAGTGCTACAGGTATGCTGGAAGCTTCTACAGGACAATTTGGAAGGAAAATGTGTAGTTTTAAAATCTTATTCTTCTGTTCTCACTGAGCAGCTGGAGGGACTTGCATCACCTTTTTTTCGTAACCTACCGTGATGTCTTCAACCAGATGTAATACGGTTTTCAGAAGCCATATGCAAACTTTTATTCCTAGGATCTCTTAAACCGATGGATGACTTAAATTGGGAGCAAGTATAGCATTTTGATATGTGCATAATTTTTTGTTTTGGCTAGGAGAAACAATGTACAGCAACAAGATACCTTTTTTTTCCCCCACTAATACCTTGAGAACCAGGACAATCTTCAGAATTTCATTGGCTTGTAAATCAACTTTTATGGAGGAATTAGTCAAGGATGTTATGAGAAGGGTGGCATGGGTGGAGTCTCTCAGTCCTACACACCAAGCTGGAGGTGTTAAAGACATGCATGGAAACATTTCCCCACACATTGTACCAGTTAAAGATAAACTTGTATTTAGCAAGTAGCATAAAATGGCAAATAGTCCTTGAAGGGCTTAACTACAGAAGCATGCATTGGATAATCAAATTGTTCTGAAGTAATACTTACGAGTGTGAAAATGTCCTTTTGGATTACCTAGCTCTTCGCTGTTAGGATAGGTTAAAGTAGGTGCTAGGCCAGCATCTGGCAGGGGTGCCTTGTGTATCTAAAGAGCATAAGAACAGCAAAACTTAAACATTCAAATGTGCTCCATAGACTACTAATCTTGTGGGCTGTTAGAGGAAGGGAGGAAGGGTCTGTGGATAAATGAATCCAGGAAGTTCTACTTGGTTTATCCCTGGCTTCACAGTCAACACCAGCAAGTTGAAGGTTGTAAGACTTGCACTCCAGAAACTTGTTCAACTGCATTAAAGTGTTTCCCTAAATTCCTCAACTGGGGAACACCCTCCACTGTCAGGGCTGTGCATTTGGCATATCAGGCCTCCCACTCTTTGGAGGTTTGAGATGCTTGCCTTAACAGCTGTTAAGAAAATACTTCTCAGGTTGATCTTTGAACCAATGAAGAATTTGCTGAAATAGCCTCTTTGGCTTATTTGTTTTGGGGGTAAATTTGAGAATCAGTCAAATAATGTTTAGTTGAAAGATAATTAGGATGATTTTAGAACTGTTCAGTACAGTGTGCAGTTGACTTGGTTGAAAGTAGACATTTATGGTGAAATTTCTAAAATCTCTTTAAGCTAAAGTATGTTTGCAAGGAGTGAGGGTTCCGAGTTAAATCTGGTCCTGTTTACTGGGTGTCTTATTTTGAAATTGAGTTGTCAATTTTATGAAGTCAAACTGATAGCACTTTCATTTTTGAGATAACTTATTTTTCTAATTTTCAACTCCTGTGTCCATCTTGGTTGATACTTCCCCTTAATTGTAGCTTGTGAGATTCAGCTTGCTGATATTTTTTGCATCTATGCTCACAAGTCAGATTTTTCTGTAATTTTTGTACAGGATCTTTGGTTGTTATCTAGGGTATGTTAACTTCAGGAACTTATAACCTTTGTTTCTGGAAGAGTTTATAAATTGGAATTACCTGTCCCTTGAAGATTTTTTTTTTGTACTAGGGATTGAACTTGGGGGTATTCGACCACTGAGCCACATCCTATTTTGGGTTTTATGTAGAGATAGGGTCTCACTGAGTTGCTTAGCACCTCACCATTGCTGAGGCTGGCTTTGAGCTCGTGATTCTCCTGTCTCAGCCTCCCTCAGTGCTGGGATTACAGGCTTGAGCCACTGCGCCCAGCTCCTTGAAGGTTTTATAGAGATGCTAGGGGGTGATCCAGACCTGGTTTTTTGTTAGATTTTTGCTTGAATTTGTACTGAATAGTTATTAGGAATATTCTGATGTTCTACTTGAACTGTTGAATTTCACTAGGAATTTATCCATGTTTTCATGATTTAAAATCAGTTTTTAAATTTTAGGCATGGAATTCATTATACAGATCTAAAATTCTGCATCTGAAGTCATGTCCCACTTTTTCATCCTAGTATTCTCATTTCCTTTGTCTCCGGGGTTTCCCTGTGTTGTCTTTACAAAGAAACTTTGATTTTCTATTGTACTTATTCATTTTTTTGGTACTAGGGATTGAACCCAGGGGCATTTTACTACCCAGCTACATCCCAGCCCTTGTGTTGTTTGAGGCAGGGCCTCACCAAGTTGAGGGCCTTGCTAAGTTACTAAAACTGGCTTTGCACTTGGGATCCTCTTGCCTCAGCCTCCTGTACTTTGCCTTTGTTCTTCGAGTTGTATGTGTAGCTGTGTGTTGTCCTATTTCTTTTGGATCCACCAAGATTTTAACACTTACTTGTAATTGGATAAATCGGCTAACAAACTTTGAAATTAACCAAAGTTTCAGTAAAATAAAACAATTGGGATTAAAAAAAAATTAACATTATAATGTGAGTTGAATTATGTGAGAGAACTTGGATCACCAAAGATGGAAATACTGCAGATCATGAAGAACTAAGATTAGTTCATGTTCTCACACAAAGTGAACTTTACAATTGAATGTGTAAATTCCAAATGTGAGGCTAGAATTGAACCTTTTGGGTTGCGTATATTACATAACCTATTGCCTACCTATAAAAATACCTTAGGGAACACTGAAGGGAAGTATATTCTAGCTTGTATGGAAAATGAATTTACGTTTTCCTCTTGAATACAGGATTTCAGTAGAATGTTGTAACGTGAGCATTCCTTTCCATTCTCTGTAATTTTAAATCAATGTTCTGGAAATTTCAGTTCCCTAAGCTAGACAGTTTGTACTGTAGATGACACGTGAATTTCTACATGGTTGTTTGTCCTTATTTCACTTCAGATCCTGTGATTGTTTTCTGATGAGATTCATCCTTCAGTTCCTTTGAAGCTGCTTAAACTTTTTCATTTGCTAAAAATACAATTCTGCCTTATTTCTTGAATGCCAATTTGTGTGTACACAATCCTAGATTGATAGTTATTTTCTAACAGCACTTTGAAGTTATAATTTTACTGTCATCTGGCCTCCATTTGGAGCTGTTAAAGTCTAATAACAAATTGTCATTGCTTTGAAGTAATCTGTATTTTCCTTTTGCCTTTATACTTTGCTTTATTTCAACTCTTTGTCCCTTCTTTCCTTCCTTCCCTAATAAAAATATAATCGTGCCTTCAGAATTTGAAGATTTGTCTTCATCAGTTCTGAGGAATTGTGGGGAGCTAGCTCTATGCTATGCCCTTATGACTAGCCGTTGTGTGTAAATGGGAAAGGCACAAAGGAAGGAGGAGGTATGTGATTGGATTACTGTTGGTTCCTCCAACGTGCAGCTCGTGGACAGAATTCAGGGGGCTTACGTGTCTTGTCACATGGACAGCTGCTGGCTACGTTCATTGTCTGATTGGACGAACAGCCCTATAAGTTGAGTGCTTGTTCTGCAATTAAACGAGTACTTGCTTTGACTGGACTCCCTGGTGTCTGATTGTCCTCGGAGGGCTGGGAACGGACAGCCAGTCGGCTCCAACTCTTCCCAACTTCCACTGCTAAGCTAGGTGTATGTGGGGGGTGCCTCTTAGACCCGCTGGTTCTGGACGGACTGTAACCCCCGCAATTGTGAGCTCTTTAAATGCTTCTATTTTGCCTTGGATTTCCAGCTAGACATACTAGACCTTGTCTCCCTGTCTCTTCATTTCTTTTCCCTGTTCTGTGTACTTCAATGTTTTCTGAGATAAGTGATTCTTCAACTGCCTAACCTACTTAGCCCATTTCTGAATTCATAACATACTAAGATTAAACCTTAGCCGAGTGTGGTGGTGCAAGCCTGCAATCCCAGCACTTAAGGAGGCTGAGACAGGAGGATCGCGAGTTCAAAGCCAGCCTCAGCAATGGGGAGGGGCTAAGCAATTCAGTGAGACCCTGTCTCCACATAAAACACAAAATAGGGCTGGGGATGTGGCTCAGTGGTCGAGTGCCCCTGAGTTCAATCACCAGTACCAAAATATATATATTGCATATTTAGAAATTAAGATCTGTCATTTAACACCAGTTCCTTGCTCACTTTTTGGTTTCAACTCTTTTCAGATCATGACTTTTCAAATTTGGAATCGTACTGTGCATTTGAAGATCTCCATCTGGAGAATCCTGGTGTGTTCTGATTCTCTAATATGCTGTTTCTTTGGCCAACTCTAGTTGAAGGAGTTGTTTCCTGAATACTTCTCACTGATTTGGGGGGAATTGGGTCATCTATGGGACTCTTGGAAGGCCTTCCTGTGGTCATGCTCCTCTAGGAAGACTTGCTTTGACACTAAGCTGAGGTGCCTTGAGTAGGGACTACTCTAAGTTCATTTTGCAGTTTGGGAATCCCAGATCATGCACTGGGGGTAAATGCAAACCCTGGAGCTATGTGAAAAGAGGCTGAGGATTAGATTCCCTGTAGAGGAACTTGGCTCTCTACTTGGCACTGAGGCCCAGACGAGTTTTCTAGTTGCTCAAGACGAGGGGCCAAGTTTTCCTAACTCATCCTCTCATGAAGAGTGTACTTGGAGGTCCCTGTTTACACTGGGCAAAATGACTACTTGACTTTATTGTTTCATATTTTGCTTCCCAGATGGATTCAGGTCCCTTGGATGTTCAGGCTGAGACCCAATTTATGTAGAAGTCCTTCATTTCTCTTTATTTCCTACAATTTTGCACACAAATCTGCCAGACCTGTTTTATTTCCTATATAGCCTGTATTTCCCTAGGGATCCGTGACACTTGGCTAAGTCATGCTATCGTTAGCTTGGGTGTCTGTGCAACTATAAAATCTATTTGTTGGAGGCCCATGTTAACTGGAATGTTGCCATAATAAGTCTAATACTTGTTTTTCAAAAAAGTCTATATTGAGTGTGTAATTAGTACAGGAAGAAGCAGCCTCTCTGGATAGATTGACCACTTCTTGCTACTCAACCTCTGAACTATGTAGACAGTGCTCTCAATGTTTTGCCCCAGGGATTATTGCTGGCTGTACATCCTTCACTAACTGCATGTGGATCCAAAGCCTGGAAATACAGCTTAATGAAATGTACAGATGATGTTTAAAGGAGGCATTAATTTCATTCCCAGCAGGGGCAGGAGCACAATAGAAGGAAAAACTAGTGCTACTAATGAAATAAGAAAATATGCCTGAATTTGGACAAGAGAAAATTGTCTTCACTGAGAATCACAGATCATTTTCCCCGTGATCTTGAAGGGGAAAATAGACCCGAGGAAGAAATGAGTGGAGAATGGGGAGCTCAACCATGGCTACAATTGTGAGCTAATAGGTCTTAAGCTTAGCAGTGTTAGTTTATTTTTAAAAAACTAAAACTTATTACCCTTCTATAACAGTTTACTTGTGTAGTGCTTTATTGCTTCAAATCTGTTATATCTATTACTAAAGTCTATTTCTGGCATGTGCTGGATTTTAGGAGATATCTACCCTTCAGCTCTGGAAGCATGGACTACTAGCAGGTGCTTGGGAAGAAGGAAGCTGTGTGGATCCTCTTTTGATGAGGCTATTTAAGCACAGGATACATAAAGCCAGGAATGAATGCCTGATTTGTCTCTGGTGCTCCCCTTGGTCTACCTCACATCCTTCTTGATAAACTTGAACCCAGTTGTCATGACTGCCAGAACTCGTGTCTACAGGGAGCCCTTGGTTTCCCCTGGGATCCTGAGGTCACTGTACAACGTTTGGGGTCTTGGTTTCCTCATTAGTGGAATGAGTGGTCCAGAGGGACTCTTCTAATGCCAGGTTTGTGAGGACTTCTGTAGTCCTTCTAGCCTGTGGCACAAATGATTAGTGCTTATTTACCCTCTTGTAATGGACCATGATGCTTTTGCAGGTGTTTAATTTTCAACATGACTTAGATTCATAAGGTCATACATTCTAAATTTTATTTGAATCCTTAGGACAAAAGTCCAGTGTTGACTAAAGTACCTGCTAAATAACTGGTGGCAGTACTAGATTTATTTTGTGTGTGTGTGTGGGGAGGGTTATTGGGGATTGAACTCAGGGGCACTCGATCATTGAGCCACATCCCCAACCCTATTTTGTTTTATGTAGACAGGGTCTCACCTGTCTACACGTTGTTTAGCACCATGCCATTGCTGAGGCTGGCTTTGAACTCGCAATTCTCCTGTCTTGGCCTCCCAAAGTGCTGGGATTACAAGTGTGTGCCACTGCACCCGGCTTCTGTCTTACATTTCTTTCTCACTCTGAAATACCATCCAAACCATTTATTCTTGGCTTTTAAGGGCCCTAATTCTAGTTTAACCCCATATCTCCCTGGTGAAGGGGTGCCACCTACTGGGAAAATGTAGTAACTGTCTGCTGTTCGGCACCCCTGCTCCTGAACCTCCTGTTCTTTGGTTTAATTCAAGGCTGAGAAGTTAGCATTTTGAAGTGAGTTGCAACAAAGTGACTTGTATCATGCTGCCCTTTAGCATAAGGTGGTAGGCATCACTCTGGTGTGAGGGTAGCCAGTCTGAGCTCTGCTGTTCCAAGGACCTTATCTTAGTGCCTTCTCATGTCTAGCTTTGGAAGTTGATTGCGTAGTGCCTTTCTTTTGCAGTATATCTATCCATGACATTGTTGCTCTCTTGTCTGAGTGTGTCAGGAATTTCAGAAGAAATGCAGTTTAGATTTAGGGCCCATGGGGGAAGTTTATTGGCTGATATAACTAGAATTCCCATGGTGCTTGGTGGCTGAGGCACATGAAGTGGTTTAACCTCTTCCCGTGTCTTGACTCTGCTCTTGGAGTCGCTTTTTGGTGCTACTTTTTCAGTTGGCACCCTCCACTTCCCCATCCCCCATGCTTACTGCATGTCTCCTTTATCCAGTCTGGAAGAACGAGTTTACTCGGTGTGTTGGTGCTGGAGTTGGTTGCTTTGGTGATGGGACACATTGATGTATTATGGTTGCTCGGGGTCATAAGCCCAACCCAGTCACATAAAATGAAAGAGGGAAGAGATCCTTCCAGAAAGGAGGTTTGGATGCTAGACAAATGGCCATGACCTTGGGCATTGTTGCTGTGAACCCACTGCAGGCAGCATGTCATTTGCTTTGATATCTGCTAGTGTTTCCACATTGTGGGAGATATAAGGTAGGCTTAATAAAGAGTGTAATGCTTGAACTGGTGGGGAGGCAGGCCAGTGAGTGGCCTGAGAAGGGTAAAAAATCAGACTCACTGTATGGGTGAATTGAAAAGAACTAGTTTTAAAACATGGTTTCAAATATTTTGAAACTGTTCCCAGAAAGAATATCTGTTCACACTTTGAATTCCAGTCAGTGGGCTTGTAACTTCAACCAGTAGAATATAACATGGCACTTGGAGGTCATAGACCATGTAGCCCAATTTGTTGGGATTCTAGATCTGGGAGCCTAGCTCCACTGTGTAAGAAGTTCAATGGTCCACCACACTGGAGAGGCCACCTGTGGATGCTTGGGACAGTCCTAGCTTGAACTGAGCCTTCTGGCCATCCCTACAAAGGATCCTCTGGCCTGTCCCATCCACCAGCCGAGTGGTGCTACGGGGCCTCTGCTACTGCCACACCAAACAGAAGAACCAGCCAGCTAAGCCCTTCCTGGGTTCCTGACCCACGACTGTCAAGAACAACCAGATGGTGGTTGTACTAGGCCACTAATTTGGGGGTAGTCTGTTATCCAGTGATTACTAGAGCAAATTGCCATCTCTAATACCTTAATGATAAAGTGGAGACCAAACACATTACAAAAATACATTGATCTCAACATAAAATGTTTATGAAAGATCTGTTTATGAAGAAAATTCAACTATTTTCCCCAAAAGGCTGTCAGATATTAAATTCATCATCCTTCCACCAGCAGCTAGTTGGCAAGCTGCTCTTTATCTCAGTCTAATACAACACGAGCCAGAAGCTAGAGTTTCATTTGGTTGTCACAGCTTTGCTGCAGATGGTGGCTGGTTAATAGGTCCCAAGAGACCTGATGACTTCTATTTCCTCATGATCTTGGCGGGCCGGCAGAGTGTCAGCAGTATTGCAAGATTTAATGTAGGCTCCCTTTCTAGAAACTTCATTTGTCCTCTGCCTTTTGCAGATGTATGGCCTGCCTTTTCTCCAGAGCCTTGCAAGTAACCAAGCAGGGAGAAAACTAGGCTGAAGTTTTTGATGGTCCTTAGACCCAGCCCAGGCATATTCTCCTGGCCTTCTCATCTCTTCCCCCTTAAGGCATTATCCCAATCTCAAGCTGTTTGGAACAGCCAGGTCTATGTGCGCATGTGTTCAAGAACCTGCCATCTCCTCGAGCATTTTCCCCAGCTGGGGCTTCCTGGGCTTACTCCTAAAAGTGTTTCCTACTGCTGATTTCAGATAGCAAAAGTACACAATTTCTTGCTGGAGAGATTGTCGTGAGGTAGCAATTCCACTGGGCCCTCCCTCCTACCCAAATGTTCACAGCACTCATCTGGTGCTAGACAGTACTTTAGATTCTGGGAGTAAATTCATGAGCAAAACAAATTTCAGTGATTATGGAGTCTATTTTCTCTGATGGTTTGGATTTGGGATGTCTTCTAAAGGCTCATGTGTTGAAGCCTGGATCCCCAGTACAGCAATGTTGAGGTGGGTTTTTCAGAAGTGATTGGATCATGGTGGTCCTGATCCCATCAAAGGATTAATCTGTTGTTGGGTTTAAAACTGACTGCATTATTGGCGGTGGAAACTAAGTGGAGGGACCTAGTTGAAAGTGGGTTCTTGCTTGCATGCCCTTAGGGACCACATCTTGTTCCCAACTCCTTCCTTTGGTTCCTGGATGCCATGAGGTGAGCCACTTTTCTTTGAAGTAAAGAATGATGTTTGCCATGATGTTTGCCTTACCTCAGGCCCAAAGCAATGGAGCTGGCTGATCAGACTGAAACCTCAGTAAGCCAATATCTGTTGTCTTTTGTTTCTCTTAGGTATTTTGTCACAGCAACCAAAAGCTGACACATACTCCTTAAAGCAGGAGAGAGGCAATTGGTCATAAAAGTAGAACACAGTCTGGGAAAACGATAAATGAATACAAGAACAGGACTGGGAATGGGTGAGGGGATTTGTAGTGACAGTCCAAGGAGGCTTCCTTGAGAAGATGTGTTTGAACAAAGACTACAAAATGGAGTCAGTTACATGGTATCTGGGAAAGATGATTCTGGGAAGACACTGCCAGTGCAAAGCCCACAGTCAGTAGCAGGAGGACTGAATTTCTCAACCTGAGATGAGGTCTGAGCACTGTGGGGCTGTTTCTGGAACCTCCCACCCCATGAGGAATAGAAGCCTTGGACAGTTTGAACAGGAACAACAGGATTTGACTTAGGGCTGACATCACTGCAATTGCTGGTTGTGAATAATGCTGTAGGGGCAGAGGCTGCTGTGATAACACAGATGAGAGATGGTGGTCACTGGGCCCATGGCAGAAGAGGCAAAAAGTGGCTGGATTTGAGTGTGATGGTTTGTAACTAGATGGGTGGGGTATCCTAGAAAGCAGACTTGGGACAAGATAAGTTCTGGTTAGGCCACCTCATGTTCAGAAAGCAGGGCTCTTGGCCATCCAGAGATTGAATAGGCAGTTGGATACACAGATCTGATGGCCAGGTGTGAGGACCAGGCTTTCATGATGAAACCCTTTACAAAGGCTGCTGGGTGGCCTCAGGGCACAGTGGACAAACAGCCTTGTCACTGTAGCACAGCATGGGGTTGGGTTGTCTCGTGAATTCAAAAAATGAAACCCACAGGCAGAAGGGTGAGAGCAAAGTCACAGGATTTATTAGAGTAATAGAAGGCAGAGCTTCCAAAGAGGGGAGGGGTCCCAAGAGTGGGTGTTACCTAGGGCTTTCTATAGATGGATAGGTTTAAGGAGGTCAGCCCTCTGCCCAATCCTGGGTAAGGCATTCAGTGTCTGTGAGGTATTTGTGCAGCTTTTAATCCAATCAAAATATCAGGCATTTCCCCCTCCTTGAAGAGGCATGGACCCCAGTCACATATGTCCTGATTTAAAAGCAGCCTTTTTGTAAGTTTCTCAGATATCTACAGGTGTCGTTTGTGCTCTACTGCCCAGAAAGTTACCCAGGGGCCCATCTCCCCACCCTCCCAGCCGCCTTTTCCTCCTGATGTTATTGCTGGGTTGCAGAGTGTGTTCCAGCCCATCATGTCTTAAGACCACCACCTATTCCACAAAGCTGTGACAGTGACAGTACTTGATATCTCACTGTGCTCTCCAAGGATGATCTGTGACAGCATCATTGACCTGGAGCATGGATTGGGCTACAGGCACCATCAAATGCAGAGCTTTCTTTGATATTTCATGTATTTGTTTGAAGGGCAGAGAGCAATTTCTCCATTCCCTCGTGCCTCTTGTGGGAGGGGCTGGCTGGGCTAGAAGAAAAAGCAATCAGGAAAAGTACCATTTTGTTCTGAGATAGCAGTAAAAGTACTGGGTTGTTTAAAAACAAAACTTCAACTTGATCTTAGTGCCTATTAGAAGTCCAAATCTGATGTTTTAAATTCACTCTCAATAGTTTTCAGGATGTTCATATCATTTTCCTGGGCCTGCTGTAATATCTCAAACTGGGTTGCTCAAAACTATGGAAATGTGGTCTCACAGATGTGGAGGCCAGAAGACAAAGTGCCTGCAGAGCCCTGCTCCCTTAGAAGGTTCTAGGGAAGAAACATCTTAACTTTAGCTTCTGGAGGTTGCCAGCAATCCTTGGAACTCCTTGACTTGGAGGGGCTCCTGTTTCTGCTGGTTCTCATTTCTTTGGGTATCATTGTCCAAATTTCCCTCATGAAGACACCAGCCACTGGATCAGGACACAGCCTAATCCAGTATGACCTCATTTTAATGTGGTAGTATCTGGAGAGACATCGTTTCCAAATATCACATTCCCAGGTCTGGGGAATAAAGACTTAAACATACCTTTTTGGGGGACACAGTTCTGCTCTCTATAGTGCTGAAGGAAAATGGAAGGATAGGCTGTAAAGGGCAGTATAGATGAGGATAATGCTTGGTCCACAAAATAACTGTTAAAATAGCTGCTTACAATGGAGTTTCCATTTCTTCCAGTTCCTCAGACAACAACTTCTCCTAAAACTTGACATTTCAAATTGAGATTTGTCTATGTACTCAGTTGGGACAGCATTTTGGAACTTGTGTCACTGAAGGAAACGTAGGCACAACATGAAAAGACTGAAACCTGTAGTCTTTACCCGGAATGCCTAAGTTGAACTAATAAAGGATAGGATTATCTTTTTTGCTTACTTGGAGAATACAAAAGAACAGTGATAAGGGGTTGGCCTGAGTAGGAACAGGATGTGCATGAAAGAGCACAGGCTCGGGACCAGCATGATTCCAACTCCAGTGCTGCCCTGGGGACTGGGCTGGAAAAGCTGCCATCACCTTAGGAGGCAGGCTCCCAGCTGGGGATCCCTGTGGGCAACTTAACGGCTCTAGACCTTGATTTTCATGCCTATAGGAATAGGGACGTTGACAGTACTCATCTCACAGGGTTCCTAGGTGACTTAGTTAATCCACACACAAGGGGCACAGGATGGATTTTGGTATCAGATGGCCCATAGGTCAGTCCTCTCCTCAACCCTTCCTGTCTCTTACTATCTGAGCAGGGTACAAAGCCTTTCAATTCTGGAGGCTGGGAAAGTCCAAGATCAAGGTTGCCAGTAGGTTTGGTGTCTGAGGCTGGTTCCTGATGACACCATCCAGGCATCGTCACATGGAGGAATTGCGGAGCAATGGGTAGAAGCTGACACGCGCGCTCTGACTCTGCTCTCATGCCTTGGTCACCTTGCCAAAGGACCCAACTCTGACTACACCACACAGGGAGATTGTTTCAGCACATGAATTTTGGGGAATTTGGACCATATGAGTTATCTAAGTTATAACTGAAACAGAATGTAAGAATTGAAAAGTGCCTAAAAAGTTTCCAAATCACACTATGCTGTTGGTTCTGTGTTCAAGAACGTTGGTTCAAACAATGAGAAAGTGGTTCCTCTCTCAGAACTAATTTGGTCTGATTGTTTAGAAGGACTGTTTGGTGCTTGTGTGTGGTCCATGCTGGGGAGCAGAGCCAGAAACCCCACACGCTAGGTGAGCACTGATACGTCCACAACCCAGTGCTCATTTTTGATACTTTGCTAACATTTTTTTGATTTTTGGAATACGAGTAGGTCTCTGAAGCATTAGTATATTGCCACAATCCATGCCTGAACTCTTGTATTAATCTTAGCTTCCTTTTACATTAAGGGATTTTGATTTCCATTTGTGATACTGTCAGCCTTGGTAGCATATTAGAAACACTTAGTGTGTGCTTTTTGTTTTGGGGCTGGGGATTGAATCCACAGCCTTGTGCATTCTAGGCAAGAGTTCTGCCACTGAGCTACATCCCCAGGTCTGAGCTTCTAAAGCAATGAAAGTGAAAGTTCTATACTGATATTAAAGGAAGAGTTGTTACTGCATTTTATATTCTTTCCTCTCACTTCCAGTTCTACTGTTCTTATTCAGACTTTGGATCTTGAAAGGAATCCAGCCTGGCCTCCATGCTGATCAAGCAATGAAGGCTGGGTGTGCCCCACCCCTATTCTAGAAATTCATCTGATTTCTTTATAAATGTTCACTTGATACTCAAGCACACCATCAATTTCTAATCATAAGCTATTTTGTTTATCCGTAACAGCAAGTTTGCTTCCCCCAACCTCCTCCCCCAGTACTGGGAATTTAATCTAGGGATGCTCTACCACTGAGCTACATCCCCAACCCTTATTGAGACAAGGTCTCACTAAGTTGCTGAGCCTGGCCTTGAACTTGGAATCCTCATGCCTCAGCCTGGAGAACTGCTGGGACCACAAGCATGCACTACTATGCCTGGCCTACGTTTGCTTTTTTCAGATTAGTGAATTAAAAGTAGCCCAGTAGTGATAGAAGCGATGGAGGTTTGGTAACTGCCTATGAAGCTGAGGAGACAGGGGACCTGGACAGTGTCACTTGACCACAGTAGTGGCAAAAATCTGAGTTTATCCAAAGCTGTTTTCCCCCTATATCAAGAAACCTGGAGGTGAAATGCTTGATTAGCATGGAGGCCAGGCTGGATTCCATTAAGGATCAAAGTCTAAATAAGAATAGTGAAGGGCTGTGGTTGTGGCTCAGTGGTGGAGTGCTTTCCTAGTATGTGTGAGGCACTGGGTTCGATTCTCGGCACCACATAAAAATGAATAAAACAATGGTTCATCCACATCTTAAAAAAAAAAAAAAAATGGGAGTGGAAATGGGGCAAGAATAAACCATGAAATGCAGTAACAGTTCTTCCTTTAAATACTAGTATAGAACTTTCACATTTAGAAACACTTCTGATTTCATGAATTGGATTAAGTTCTGCAATGCAAAGAATTATTTCACATTTATGTGCTTAGCACATAGATGCCTAATGCTTAAAAAAAAAAAAAAAACTTGGCGTGCTTGATGCCACTGGATGTGTACTGTGCTGAGGGGAGACGGTGGATCCTGTGGGACCTGGGTCCTTCATTCTGTGGCCACCTGCATAACAATGCTGAGAAGCTCCACTGTACCCGGCTTCCATGGCAGATGGCCTGATTCTACAGTTGGTTGCCTCGGGCCCTGGAGTAGAGCAAGGTTGGAAAGTTGTGTTCCCTAGGAGTTGGTAGTTCCAAAAATCACAAATATATTTTTAAAACTTCAACAACTTAAATCTATTGCAGGCCTTGCTGCCCCCACTCGCACCAGTCCCTCGTCTCAACCCTGAGACGCTCTTGCGTTTGCAGCCGAGTCTCCGTGTTCCCTCCTAGCCTTGGAGTGGCTGTATAGTGGGCCAGAGTGTCAGGCTGAAAGGGAAAGGTCTGGCCAGTGAGAAGGAAAAATCAATGTCCCCATCCAGCCCATGGCCTTGTAGTGAGGGACTGGGTGGGTAGCCTGCAGAAGCACTTTATCAGGAGCTCTGCAAAACGGGCAGGAGCTACGTGTCATCTTGCATTCTGGTGATCTCAGCCGTGGCCCCACCAGAAAGGTAATTCTAAGTTTAAAGTTGATACTCCTCGCCACTTATCATTTGGAACTGCTTACTGCTAGTGGCTCTGTGGTCTGGGCCTCGGCACCAGGGGACGTATTTAATGAAAGCCACATGATTCATCCCGATAGCCTTGGCCCATCTCTCTTGATGCGAGAAGTTTCTGGTGATGTGACGTTTTTCTATTTTCAGTTTGTATTTTTTGTTGCAAAACTAGGCAATCCTTTGAATTCATGTGTATCCTTAAAAACAGACCAGCTGCTTTTCAAGAGTTCAGATGTGCCTGTCACTAGCTGCTGGTGGGCTCTGTTATCCTTCAGCCAGGAGGGGATGGCAAGCAACAGTCTAAACAAAAGCCGCCCCCCGCAAGGCAAAAGAGTAGCCCCCACAGTGCTGCCTGCAGCCAGGATCTCCCAGCAGGAGCAGAATGAGATTGAGTTTAAAGCAAACTTAGTCACTTTATTGCCTCCATAGTTTGATCTTTTCCAGAATGTCATATAATTAGAATTATACTGTATGTAGCCTTTTCATACCACCTTTTAAAAACTAAGCAGTATTGGCCCTTGACCCTTTTTTTGTTGATCGTATCTAGAACAATGTTGTAGAAGGTTAAAAATCACCATAGAAAGTTTCCCACAAATGCTGAGAAGCGGGTTGAATGATAGAATGATGGAGGTAGCCACTATGGAACAGCAGGCCGCTCATTGGGATGGATCCATCTGAAGGGCTGCGCTTGTTTGAGCAGGACTGGACTTGTGACCTTGAATCAGCCCTGCAAATAGACCTTCATAACAGTCAGGAAGCATCCTTGGAGATCACCATGGAAGAAAGAATAACCCGTGAAACTTGACCCAGGCAGGTGAAGAGGGACAGAAAAGGACGCTGACAGAAGGGGCTTTGGGTTAGTCATTGGGAGGACAGGAAGAGCTGTGGCTTGGGGAGCATGCATTCCGGTGAATCTCTTTGCACTGTGCGTTTGAGGATGTCAGATGATGCTGGATTGGGTTTAAGGGGAGTATTAGGGTAAGTCCATGGCTGGACTGCAGCCAAGGGTGACATCAGTGTGTTGCCTGTGGTTTATCACTTGTGCAGCAGGTTCCCCACTTGGAGTTAAGCTGATCTACTGAAGCTTTGTTTCTGATGTGAAGGCAAAGAACAAAGAGGCAGTGGCTGTGGTCCCCAGAAACTACGCCGCTGCCTCCTTTCCTCTACTGCTCTGGCCATGTAGGGTAGATGGGTAAATAGGGGAGTCTGAGCCCATTGACAGTGTGGCTCTGGGGTAGGTTAGGTACCTCCTTGAGCCTCTTAGTGCTCGCTTGCAAAATGAAGCTAATGCCGTGTTTCTTTTTTTTTTTTTTTTAAATGTTTTTTTTTAGTTGTAGGTGACAGAACATCTTTATTTTATTATGTGGTGCTGAGGATCGAACCCAGTGCCTTATGCGTGCTAGGCGAGCACGCTACCACTGCGCCATAATCCCAGCCCCTAATGCCGTGTTTCTTGAAGGCTCTTTTGGGGATCGATTATACCCTAGGCAGCGTGAGTGGCAATCATGATTTAAGCTTTATTCCTTGTCATTGTTTCAAGGCAAGGATGGGTACTTAGTAATCTTCCAGCAGCTTCACTGGTTTTAAGGACAAAACCTGTTAATCTATAGCCCCCAGTACAGGTTGTGGACAGAGGAGACAACTTGAAATAAAATTTCAAGCCCAAGCCCAAGGGGAAGAAGCCACTGATTTTTCTTGTCCCAGTGGGCGCGCTCTGCACACCAACCGGGCTAAGCTGCAGGAACAGTCCCATGCCTCCAGTCTGAGTGTACAGGGTTGGTTTCTAGCAGCTTGTTTGAGCTACATCCACCTGGAAGTGATGGCCATTTCCCTGCGGCTCCTTAGCCCCAGCCACATGCTCTGTTAAACTCTGGAGTCCTGGGAAGCCCTTCTAAGAGCAGCATGGGCTTTCAGGTCCTTGTGTCCATGTCTCACTGCTTCAGGGCTTGGGCTGCTGAGTTGCGCTCCCCTGGGCTCTGGTCATGTCTGCTCTGGTCCCACGTGCTTCGTTCCTTTGTGGCTTTCTCCGCAGCAGAGTGAAGCACGGTTGCCCGGACAGCCTCAGCCAGCACAGGGACATGATCCTGGAAACTCTTCCCACCTGTCACCTTAACTGGCATGCTGCCATATACAATGTCAGGATTTGTACAATCCTACGTAGGTTAAAAATACTTGATTTTAAAGGAATACAGTGCTCAGCTTTTTCTGCCAGCTGCAGGGCAGTGGCTATACTGTGGAGGGGAATTCTTGGCCTGTAAGTGGCCCCTTTCCAGCTGCTCCAAAGTTCTCCAACCAGGTATGTGCCTAGTCCTAGATGAAGTGCGTTCTGCTATTTATCCAGGGTCAGTGCTCCAGCACACCAGAAGAGTAAAGAATGAGGAAGCATTGAGAGATGAGGTAAAGGGGAAATCTAGGCCATCTGAGCTGGCACCCCAAGAAGCTTGGAGCCAAGGCTGAAAATGGGGGAAAGGGGTGCAGATGTACATCCTGTTTCCCTCTTCCTCCTCCTCCCTCTTGTGCCTGCTTCACCTCCCTCTCTTAACCAGGCTTACAGAGATGGCCAGAAGCTGCAGATGTGGGCCAGTCCTGGGAGTATGTGCCCTCTCTTGTCCAATTTTCTGCCATAAGACCCCTCTGCTTGGCCTGAAGTCTCTACAGTGATGTAGACTTAAGAATTAGTGAACATTGTTTTATCAAAGCTGAAGTTAAATTCAGCTAGAATAATTTTAAACCTCTTTCCTAAAAGCAAGAGGGAGTTTTAAAAACCTATGGGTTTAAAAACATACCTAAATTCATTTGGGGCCATAAACCAGTAAGAATATGAAAGAAGTCCAAACAAGGAGAATTGAAATGTGGTCAGTCTGACCAGATAGTTTAAAAAGAGTATATAGTGCTAAAAACTGCTTTTCAGATTGTTGGCCCAAATTAGAACAGAATAAAAGTGCACATCGGTGACTTTAACATATAATAAAGCAGGTATAACAAACCAGAAAGGAATTATGTAGATTTAGAACTGGTTTTCAGCTTAAAAACTAGTTCGTTCTCACATTATTCAAGTAGGGATTAGGAAATAGTAACAGCTTGAAATTTGGGTAGGTACATAAGTATGATGGCGGCATCCTTTCCAACGTGATTACTTTATGCTTTTGAGGTAAACATTTGGGAGCTAATACACTTTTTTCCAAGATTTTGATGTTTCCTATTCAATATTTTGGATTTATTGTAAGGATATTTTAATTTCTAAATTCCAAATACAAGTATACTCTTTAAAATTTTAACATAACTTTGAAAAAGTGATTGTATTTTATATAGTACCTGGGGTAGCGGTTATCTGTTGTCTCCTTTACTACATATAATAAAGCATAATAGTGTAAAATTTGTCTTAAACATAGCTTAAAAAACAACCCTGGGCAGGTCACAGCATAATCCTGAGCACTTCGTTTGATCCTAAGTACTGATACCTTTTAATGACCCTCACGGTTTAGTTCAAAGGACTTTTCTAAAGAGGGTGTTTTAAATGTGTCAGAAGGTAACCTTGTTGGGCTCCTGGGAGTTCACTGTCTACTCCAAATTTTACATGTTTACATGGCATACAAACCACTGTAAAATTAGATTAATCCCTTGTGGGAGACTCTGAACTTTTGTACATAATCTCGTGTGATTATTTCAAATTGATCACTTCTTGGTTTTACTGGATTTTTAACTACTTTGGAAGTGCGTAGGGATCCTACATCCACTTAGCAAATCTTTCAGAAGCATGGCTTTATCCATTGATTAGTTTGTGGAACGTCTGATTAATTCTACATGTCAGGAAAGTCACTTGCTGGGCTTAGTCCAGGCACAAAGCCGCCTCGTCCTCTCAGCCAGGCGGGTAGTGGATCAAATACTAGTGTTTGCAGAGGTGGCAGCCTGAGACGAGTATGCTTCAGGTCTGACTTAGTAATCCCCAGGTGAGAAGACTTCACTTGAAGTCTCTGCTAATTTGGATGCTTTAGAGGCCTAAAGCTAAGAGCCTGTGTGGTCAGGTCCCCAAGAAAAGGGGTTGACCTGAGAGGCCGGCCAGGGCAGCTGGGCATTGCTTTTAACCCATTGGGAGGACCCTCTGGAAAAGTTGCTCCAAGCAGTGTTGCCTCCTGCTTTCATCCCATCACTTGCCCTGTGACCTGCTCTTGGCCAGACAAAGAGGCAGACACCTCCCTGGTGGAAAACTGCATCTCTCCATTTTAAATAGACTCACCTTTCTCATGTTTCCTGTTGTTTGTCTGAAGCTGACCTTTGGGCTAAGAAGTCTTAAGATGATGGCTTTGCCACAGGCCCAGCTTATGGTCACGTAGGTGCCCTCTTCAAAGGCAGTTTTGCTAAGGAAAGAATCTGACTAAAATTCGTAAGTATAGTAAAATTTACATCAAAGGGGTTGATGAATGCCTATGGTTGGCAGGTTAATGACGGAAAAGTAAAAGAAATGTTCTTGCTCCTTAGACATTCCTGAGTAATTTGAATTTCCAAATCACATGAACCCATGATGGGTGACGATCTGGGCCATTACCAGCATCGCCATCATAATGTGAATTGGTCAGGTGCAGTGATTCCTTCCCTGCTTTCACTTATTTGAATCGTAGGAAGCTTTGGTGACAACTGACACCTGGGTTCCAGACCTAGAGATCCTGATGAATTTGGGGGTAAGAGTTGGACAACTCGGTTTGTGCAATCAACGGTGAGAACGGGTGGTGTCCTCTGAAAGTGGAAGCCTAGGGGGTGAAGTGACTTGCCCAAAGTGACACAATTGGTCAGTGGCAGAGTGGGGATGAGAAACAAAGGCTTCCCTTGGAGTAGGCCTTGAAATTTAAGTTTGGCAATCCATTTTTCATGTTGTGGCCCCTGTGTGAAATTCTTTGGTTATTACACTAAGAATCTTTCTGGGAAATTCAGTGGCACTTCTTAGCGCTAGAACCCCTTCAACCTCATTCTGTGCCCCAAACTTCTGGTGCTGGGTGGAGAAAACTGGGACCTTGGAGCCAGAACTGAAGGAGTGGGTTTGGCCCCTAGCCTTGGCGTTTCACAAGAGACATTCCAGCCCAGACGGTGCTGCCTGCTCCAGCCCCAGAGACCTGCTCCTCCCTGGGGAGGCATGTTCTCTGAGAAGAATGGAAAGGGCAGCTCTCTAGTGTCTCCCATTCTTATAACTATGCTTGAAGCTGATCTCACTTTCTAAATATTTTCTAAATATTTTAGATAATGCTGCTTCAACTGAAGTTTCTCACCTCGGAGTTTGTTGACCGCATTTGGGGTCTTGTAAATCATGTAGCCACCATTTTCCAGGACAGCCGCTGGCTCCCCTTTGTATTCTTTTTCCGTTTTGTCAACTTGTCACTTAAAACGAGCATTTCCCAAATCTGTCATCTCTCAATCCCGCTTCCTCCTGGTACCACATGTTCTCCTGCGTAGCCCCAAGAGCTGCCTGGCTTGAGACAAATCCCTGCAGAGGGTGCAGTTTCCCACTGGCTGCAAACAGGCCCTGGGGAAGGAGAGATGCACTTAGTGTGTGCTAGGGGGTGGGGGCGCAGAGCCAGGTGCTTGCGTTGCAAGGCCTGTGACTCATTGGATCACAGCAGGGTCAACTTGGCTCTGGTTTGTGACGGCTTTCCAGTTTCCTCCTGGTCCCAATATGGCCACAAAAGTGCACTTTTTTGGTAACCTATGCCTAACAAAAATGCCCCCCTGGGTAAGTATTCCCTGTTCCCCTAAAATACCTTGTTTGCTTTCATCTTTGTTCCTTTATCTTCAAATATTGAATACCTACTATGTGTGCTATTCTAGCTGTCAATGCACAAAAAAGTTCCAAGAGGATCATGCCTGCTAAGGTTGAGTTGTGAGGGAGGATGATTTATTTAGCACTTTTCTGCTAGGAATAACTTCATAGGCTTTATGGATGAAGGCAGCAGGTTAAATCCATACCGAGTATTGCATGGTAAAAGAAAATAACTTCTTGCCTTCTGCTCACAGCCTAGTTAAAAGAAATAAACTTTCAAAGTATATACTGAATCAATGGAAATACTTAAGTGGTTTTTTTCTTCCTGCACCTTGTCAGAAGGGCTTGACCAATGAAGATGACATTAGAGGTGACTTTGGAGGAATAGTGGTGTCTGAGCAAACTGAAGGCTGCTTTACTGAGAAAATCGGGTGGGTGAAAGTACAAAGCATGAATGACTAGTGGTGGGAACAGGGAAGAACAGACCTGGAAATGAAGCCTTGATCAAAATCCTGGAGGGGTGACCCTGTAGCTGATTAGAAACATCCCAGGTTTTACAGCTTAGTGGCTGATACCAGCAGAGTTGTGTGCTCCTAAAGTCACTTGGGTAGAGTGGATAACGTGTACTAGAGGGACTGGCTGGGATTCCAAGCCATGGAGGAGGAAGTAACCAAATTTATCTGAAGGAATGGTACAAATTAAGTGGATGTTTTTGTATATAGAAAAAGCAAAGGTAACCCCAAAATGTATGCATTCTTGGTGGCCAGGGAAGTCACCCGGAGGGAATGGGGCATTGGCCTGTGGCTCAGCTCTCCTCATCTCCCAGGATGTGCTTGTCATTGTGCTGTGCTGTTCTGAGGCTCCTGTCTTGGGTAAGTTGGTTACATGGTCACCCAATTCTTGGTTTCACCTGGTTATTCAGATAATGCATTTCCATGAAGTCACATAAGTGGGGGTCATTCTTGTGACCAGTTTGTGCAGTTTCAGTAGTGAAAGGCTTTTAAGTGTGAAGCTCATTTTTTGGAAAGTGTTTTACTTTATTCATGACAATAGAATGTATTTTGACATATGTGGAGTGTAACTTCACATTTTTGTGGTTGTACGTGATGTGGAGTTAAACTGGTTGTGTATTCATATATGAACATAGGAAAGTTAGGTTGAATTGTCTTCCCCATTCCCATCTCCCTTCTCCCCACTACTCCGTGTTGAATCAATCCAGTGAAACTCCCCTCTTCTCTCCCCTCTGCCTGTTGAGTCAGCATCCGCATATCAGAACATTTGGCCTTTGGTTTTTTGGGATTGGCTTAATTTCACTTAGGATAGTCTCCAGTTTTATTTACCAGCCAATGCCACAATGCTGAGTAATACTCCATTGTGTGTGTATACCACATTTTAATCCATTCATCTGTTGGAGGGCATCTAGGTAGGTTCCACAGTTTAGCTCTTGTGAATTGAGCTGCTGTAACATTGTGGCTGCATCACTGTAGTAAGCTGATTAAGTCCTTTGGGTATAAACTGAGGAGTGGGATAGCTGGCTCAAATTGTGGTTCCATCCCAGGTTTTCTGAGGAATCTTCATACTGCTTTCCAGAGTGGTTACTCCAATTTGTAGCCCCACTAGTAATGTATGTGGACCTTTTCCCCCACATCCTTGCCAACATTTATTTGTGTGTACTCTTGGTAATTGCCATTCTGACTGGAGCGAGATGGGATCCTGGTGTAGACTTGCATTTCTCTTATTACTAGAGATGAACATTTTTTCATATTTGTCAGTCAATTGTATTTCTTCAAAGTACCTGTTCAGTTCCTTAGCCCATTTATTGATTGGGCTTTTTTTCTTTATACATCCTAGAGACTAATGCTCTGAGGTGCAGGTAGCAAAGATTTTCTCCTATTTACGCTCTGTTCACATTGTTTCCTTGGCTGTGAATAAACTTCTTAGTTTAACACCATTCTATTGAGTCTTGATTATGCTACTTGTGCTTGAATCTTGATTTTGCTACTTGTGCTCTGAGTCTTGTTGAGGAATCTGGTTCCCAACCAGATGTGATGGAGAATTAGGCTTACATTTTCTTCTAGTAGGTGCAGGGTCTGTGGTCTAAAGCTTAGGTCTTTGATCCACTTTGAGTTCTGTGCAGGGTGAGAGAGGAGTCTAATTTCATTTTGCTACATATGGGTTTGTAGTTTTCCCAGCACCCTTTGTTGAAGAGCCTATCTTCTCCAATGCATGTGTATGGTGCCTTTATCTAGTGTGATTTAACTATTTATGTGGGCTTGTATGTCTTTCTATACCACTTGTCTGTTTTGGTGCCAATACCATGCTGTTTTTGTTACTATAACTCAGTAGTGTAAGGTCTGGTATTGATCCCTCCTGCTTTGCTTTTCTCACTGAGGATTGCCGAGTGTAAATCACATTCCATTGCAGGCAGTGCATTCTCCTAGTCACCAGACCAGTGGTCTAGTCTCTTTATATCCTGAGTAGATTTGGCTACCTTTTTGGTTCTGTAGCTTCATTGGTTTCTCAGCATGTTCCTCTCATGAGGTTGGTGAATAATGTGCTTGGAAGGATCTTCAAAGCCATCTAATCACCAAAGTAGTAAGATGTGGACAGGTAAACATATGAGGCCTCCAAGTCCTGGTGGTGGTTCAGGTGTACCTGCCAGAGGATGCTGGTGTGGCATGGAGGCCTTATGGAATTGAGGGTCCTGTGAGATGGTGACAAAGGGCCCCTGACGCAGGGTCGGCCATGGTGGCTGAGGATTGAGCATCGGGTTCCATCCAAGCACTGTTAAAGCAGGAGACCTTGGCTACTGTTAGTGAAGATCTCCAGAGGGAGTCTTCAAGACTTGTAAGGGTCTGGTCTCCATGGACAGGGTGGTGGAGAGGGGAGGATGCAAAGCCCCACACATGGTTGTAAGGAACTGCAATTGGATGTGCTAAGTGGGGAGGGGCAAGAGTCGCAGAATTCTCTGGGGTTTCTTCCTTGGATCCCTAGAAGTGCCATTCACTGGGAAACAGAATGCGCTATGGTTGTAGAAATGGAGGAATGTGACAAGCTGAAAAAACGTTTGAAAACATTTTTTCTCACATTAATATTCTGAAATGAACCCTGAGACACAGGTAGGGTAATGTCATCTTTGGTGTATGACACATGAACAGACATCAAGAGTATCAGCTCAGACTTAGGAAAGTGACCACAAAGACAAGCAGGCCTTAACGGACAGATGGTCTAAGAGCCACCGGGATGAAAACTGCAAGCTGGGCTTGGAGGCACTTAGCCATGGTCCTGGTGTTCAGGCTGACCAGAACTGTGCACTCTAATCTGCCTGTGAGTGCTGGGATGTGCTCCTGGGACGCCTCCTCGTGGATGGTGTTAACAGCCATGTTACAGGCTTAAGGGAAAGTGCCGCAGGTGTCCACTGCTCCAGATTCTGGTGAAGGTGCTATGCCAGTTGGAAAGGATCCTCCAAAATGAGCTTGGGAAGACATTTCTTCACTGGGAAAGCATTTTTAACTTAAAAGTAAATGTTGACTGTACATCTGTATTTTACATATTAGTAATACTTAGAATTTAAAATATTGCCCATTAGAGAGAAATTGTACTTCAAAAGTAATCGAGGTCTAGACTTAAGTTTATAACTCTGGGAACGTGAGAGACAAAGAACAAATCATAGTGGTATCTTACATTCTAAGAGTTCAACAATTGAAGTATAATAAAGGAATAGAATATTTAAAAATTCTGAATGCAGTTTAAAACTAACAGTAAAATTTGTAAAATCCCCATAAATATTTTTATTTAGAAGTTGAATTTTAATTCTCCAGAGCAAAGTAGGGATCTGAATTTCAGATTCAATATATTGGACTAGTAACTTTCCAAGTAAGAGAGAAGTAACTTTTGAATTTCTGTAGAAATTCAAATTCAGAAGCACTCTCAAGGGTACCAGAAAACCAAATTGACAGAATCAATCTCACTGTGTCTTGACACAGTTCAAATGGTAGAAGTGATCTCTGTGCTCTGCCTGCCACCACGTGGTCAGGTAATGTCTACACCTGGCCCACCCCTCCCCCCATCCTGGGCACACCTACATGCACATGTACACACATTTGTTGACTGGACATTTCCCTCCGAGTGCAGGTCTTTGCCCTCCGTGACCCTGTTTAGGGAGCTTCCTTGATCTGTCTTCTGTCTGAATTCCTTTAGGGTTTAGAGCCTGTATCTTGCAATTTAGCAGATAATTACATACCCCTCGTCACAGTCTATAATTCTTTCAGTGTGTGTAAATCTTCTGACCAGATCAGGAATTAGTTCCTATTCTCCATGTTTTGGTGCCAGCTATCTGATAGGTTAAAGACTTTTTTTTTCCTAACCACCATTTGGGGACAAAGTCACACAGGGAGCACTTAGAGAATCATCTAAGCAGGAGGCTCCCATGGCTTAGAGCTGTGCTGAGGCTTCAGAATGCCTCCGTGTTCACATCTTGGCTCATTTCTTAGCTGCGTGGTCTCTAATTTATCTCAGCTGTCCAAGCCTGGGATTCTGCAGGCTTTACCCGAGTCTGGCAAGTCATAAAGCTATCATCATAAATATTACTGGTAAAGCCGGCTGTCCAGATAGCTTCTACCTCCTAGGGAAGAACAGAATGGCACCGTGGGATGTTCTTTGGACAGGCCAGAGTGGGGAGGCAGGGGCAGTGGTGGGGTGCCTGGGTGCCTGCTACCTCTTTATTGCTGCCCTGCAGAAGGCGGGAGGTCGGGGTCCTGTCTGGAGTTGATTTCAGTAGTTGCTGCAACACTGAGGAGTGTGAAGCAGTATTTCTACCAAAGGATGGTGCTCCCTGGACACTTGGGGTTTGCCCCCCTCTGGACCCGTCAAAGTGAAGAGGCCTGTGGAAGATGCTTTCCAAGTCCCTGCCACAGTTGTCCTGCTTGGTTGGGCCTGTGAACTTCAGGATCTCTTAGAGGCATCTGGCTCAGGGTCATGAAGAACAATGGTGTTAGGGTTTCAGTGTGAGGTGTCCCCCAAACATTCCTGAGGCCGTGTGGGAGTATTTGGAGGTAAATGGGATGGTGAGAGCTGTGACCTAATCAGTTCATCTGGTTTGAATGGACTGATGGGTAGTTGTAGGGAGGTGGGGCATGGCTGGAGGAGGTGGGTCAATGGTGAGGTGTCCTGGAAAGGGGTTAAGTTCCCTGTGGGCTCCTTCTCTTCTCTGCTTCCTGCCTGCCCTGAATGGCAGGATTCCTCTGCTACACCTCTGTCATGATCTCTCATCTTGGATCCTGAGCAATGGAGTCAGTCCATCGTGGAATCTCTAAAACTGAGCCAAACTTTTTCATCTCCAAGTTGTGCTTGTTGGGTATTTTGGTCGCAATGATGAGAAACTGTGACCAAGACACATGGAAAGCCCCAGCTGCCTGTCACATCTGTATCACACCTGACCAGCACTACAAGGTGGAGATTGAATAGCTTTAAACCTCACCTTGATCCTAAGGCTTCTCAGAGGTTTTCTTGATTATATATTTCAGGCAGTAAATCTGAACACTGTGCTCAGGGCTCAGCCTCAGTTTTGAAATGGTCAAGATCATGACTGCCTTTTTCCTGCCTTCCATGAACAAATACTTTCTCATAACGGTGCTCTGCTTTGTCTAGGTATGGGCTTCCCTGCAAAGAGCATCCCTCCCTCCCACATTCATTTTATTGGTGTGCCAGTTGTATACAACGATGGAATTTGTTACATATACAACATACATAAAATAGAACAATATAATTTGGCCCGTATCATTCCCCAGCACCACTCTCCCGCCACCAAAGAGCTTTGAATTATGATTTTCCTTTTAGAAAACTTGAGGTGCCTATATTTCTCCCCTTGCTTGGTACTCAGTGGCTCAGCCTGGCTTTGGTCTACCAGCTAGGTGATGGGAACATTCTCAGCATGTGGAATACCTAGGAAGCAACTGTTCAAAGGATGACGAGGGTGGCTGTTGAGATTCATGTGGGTTTTACTTGGGTCACTCATAGGTGCAGGAGGAACTGTCTAGGAAGTAGCCAAACATGAATCCGGAGCCCAAATACTGTGGCACAGGTGGACTTCAGAAAATTACTGGAATGTGGAGGTTGTCAAAGCCACTTCAGGAAGGTGTGATTACAGGGGGAAGAGAAGATGGCTGCGGACACAACATGGAGAGTCCAGAAATGTGTATGTGGGGGCGGGGGTGGAGATTACCAAAAAGAGGAGGGAGAATGTGCTCTGAACATGGACACATTTCGAGAAGGAATTGGTCCATAGGCCCAAATGTGGGTCAGGGCAAGTCCATGAGATGTAGTATTGGAGGACATTGGTGACCTATGGAGGCCAGGTCATCAGAGGTTAGGGCTAAGAAGCCAGATTATAGAGAGCAAAGACTGGACGAGGAGAGAAGGGACCAAGAATGTAGATTGAAGACACTGTATGGGGTCTGAGACAAACATGGCATTAGGGAGTACTGAAGGGTTGAGGAAAGTTAGGTTTAGGCATAGAAAAGGCATGAATGTTTGTGTGAAAGGAAAAGACGGTAGAAGGAAAAGTTGATCATGTGCTAGAGAGAGCAGATGGATGGGAAGGGATGGGGTCTTGAAGGAGAAACAGCCTTGGGAAGACTGATGTCCTCTCCCAGGTAGAGTGAGTAGGATGTGGAAAAGCTTGTAAAGTGGGAGGCTAGGAAGCTGAGGGTGTTGCTGTCCCTATGTACTCGGAAGATGATCTTTCAATCATCCCTATGAATCTTGAGCTTCTACTTAAGCTGTAAATCATGCAACGTCACATCCTCAAAAATGGCACTGTCCAGTACGACAGCCACTGGTTAAGCTGAATTAAATTTAAAAATTTAAAAAGTGAGCTAATCACACTGGCCATGTTGAAGGGTGCAGTGGCCATATGGGGCTCATGGCTGCCATACTGGACAGCACAGGTGCAGACTTGGGTGATCACGGCATAAAGTTCTGGGTGGTGCTGTTCTCTAGCCCCCCCCCCCGCCCCCCGCAACTCCCCCAGTAAAATTTCAGCCTGCCTTCTCAATGTGGCAATCATCTTAGCTCTCTTATCAAGATACATATGCATATATTTTTGGTACTGGAGACTGAACTCAGGGGTACTTGAACACTGAGCCACATCCCTAGCCCTATTTTGTGTGTTACATGGAGACAGGGTCTCACTGAGTTGCTTAGTGCCTTGTCCTTGCTGAGGCTGGCTTTGAACTCAGGATTCTCCTGTCGCAGCCTGAGTGCTGGGATTATAGACTTGCGCCACCATGCCTGGCTTCAAGGTACATTTTGGTTATTCACCTACAGTATAGACTGCTCAGGAGATGGCTTTAAATTCAGACTTTATATCCCAGTAGCCAGATCAGTGTCTGAGTCACAGGGCTGCCGAAAACTTGGTCACAGAAAATTTAAATGAGCAAAGTAAATGTGTATGGAACAGTGGGTGCATTGGTGTGTGTCTTGGTGTTAAGGAGGTAAAACTGGGATTTTCAGGCATTGGATGTTCTCATCCATCCACAAACACCTTGTTCCATTCCAGTCTACTTTCCCTCAAATCCTTAATTTCTTGAGCAATTGACAAATTGATTTTTTTTTGGACAAAGAACTCCAGATCACTGCATTGCTGATGTGAGAAGGAAAATTGGGCCTTATTCTCATGCTTCCTCAGAAATGGAACCTCTTAAGTAGGTGAGGGTAGGTAGTGCTTCTCCTTAGAAATGCAAGGATGCTCTCTGGTAGGTCTTTCCATTTCACATCAACACAAGTTTATTAAGGTGCTATTCACAAACAGGAAGTAAGGCTCTGGAATTGATTGTGGTGGTGACCTATAGTGTTAAAAAAAAAAATTCCTAAGGAATTCTGTAAAATAGCAGCTCATGTTTTGAGCCCTGTGTCATACTATCTCGAGTAGCTTGTTAGATGTTTAACATAAGCCCCTTATGCTTTTAATATCCCCACCTTGTACATGATAAATGACCTCAAGTTTGAAGAGATTAATGTTGTCATGCAAGTAGTTAGAATTCGAACTCAGATAACTCCAGGATCTGTCTAGCCAGTGCCATGTTCATGCTCAAACCCCAGTATGGTGCTCTGGGGGGACATCTGAGGCTGTTGAGGGCACCTCAATGGAGCAAGAGAAGGAAGCATGTTGTCCAACTATGTTCAGCTATAGGGTGATCTACAGGACTATCAAATGGTGTTTTGCAGTTTCTTTACAGTTAGTTCCCAACTATATGAGTTATGCCTTCATTGTCTATTTGAAATTTGGAATGATCATGATTGGAAATATATTGTGAATAGTGGTTAGGTTTCCAGTCGAGCTGATCTGAGTCTGTAACCATCCATCCTGTAGCTAGTTTCCAGGTGATCAGATCTGGGACTCTGGTGGCTTTCCTGTCTTATGTGAGCTCATGTGCCATCTTTCATGGTATGGATTAGTACATGGTTCTCTAAATATCAGCCAAAGATGGGCAGCATTAGAACTAAACCTGCAATTGCAAAAACATACTATGTCTCTAGGAGTCCTGGACAGGATTTTGAGGTCAAACTTTGCTTTCAAGAGTAAGTACTACTTTGCTTTTATAAAGTCTAATTCATGGAGTGTCGGCACTTAACAGAAAAGATCTCTTCAAGCAAAAAAGAATGTAAAAATTCTGTAAAAAGAATGCTATTTCTTTAACTCTCCATCTTGCCCCTGTAAGGCTAACCCATTTTGGTTAAAGCAGCATTCGTGCTTGAAGTGAGATTTCTCAGATAAAGATTTACTGACTTGTTTTTTTCCCCACTCTAAAACAACTGAAGTAACAAAAGATCTGAGATTAGAATACTGTCTCCAGAGAGTTTGATAGCCCTCCAAGGTTCATGTTACCCCGTTGCCAGTGGTGATGCTGAATATCTTAAGTGCTCAATGTGCTCTAAGACGGGGACCGAAGATGGCAGAGGGATTCATGTGAATGTTACCTTTGGAAAGAAAAGTTGCACCTCCGATTTAATTTGAAGACAGTTTGTAATGAGATGTCATATAGGCATGTTAAGTACGTAGTTAAATAGGCATGTTGAGTATGTAGTTAATGAAAATAGTCTGATAGATCAACAGGGGAAGGTGCCCAGGAAGTTTGGCATCTCATGTGCACTGTGGTTTGCTGTGGATGTTTTCTTTACCACAGACGCTGCCTTTCCATGACAGGGTCACTGTCTTTGTCAGCTGAGAGGAATTCCATGAGAAGGAAGTAAATGAATCTGGGAGCTCTAAGGTTAGTCACGGAGTATGCGTAAAGCAGGCCAGTGGGATCTCTGCCCTTGGAGAGCTTTTGGCAGCATTTTCTGAAATAATTCATGAACAGTTAAGAATTGACAACTGTGCTTGTGTGACAATCATTTAACTTAGAAACTAGAGTTTTAATCCTGAAGCACCACAGGAATTTGCTGTCACCGTGAGAGCAGTAACATACTTCAGGCAAAAACCTGGGAAGGTCCATCCTGATTCCTACAAGTAGGTTCCCAACTGGGTCCTGATGCAGGCAGCTCTTCAGAAGACCGGCTCACTTCCACCATTCTTCGAGAAAGACTTCCAGGAGGAGGATAGGCTGTCTAAAGGCTGCCCCTGAGCAGTTGTCCTCTGTTCTAGAGGCTTCCTCTGGCCTTTCCTCTGGTGACCCACATACATCCTAAGTCTGTTTGAAGGTTTGTGGGGACAGTTTCATCTGTACCTAGGAATGTTTTGTTGGGATGTAGGAAAGGCAGAGGAGGGTCCCTGGAGGCTCTAGGGAGGCAGCTGTGTGGATGGTGGGAGGTTAGAGGCTGTCATCTGCTCCTCTGGCTTTCCAGCAACGCCCTACCACATGGGAGACACTCGAACTATGTGCTGAGCATTGCACTGCAAGATCAGGGGAGGGGAATGCCCGCCTGCTGCAGAGCTGGCCACAGGGCCGGCTCTCCTCTGCCCCGGATGGCCTAGCTTTGCTGTCCTGTGTCCACTTGGATCACTGTCACTTGAGGCTCAACTGGAGGGATATCCCAGCATAAAACCTTTCCTCTGCAGAGCAGGTGCTGCTGCCTGGGCTGGAGTCCGGTTCACCATCTGGACCCAGCCACTCGCCTGTTCTCCTTCAGGACAGAACTTGTCTTCCTCTTGGCATTTGTCTGCCACAGACTGGCTTTCAGCAAAGGCAGGAGTGGCCATGTTTGACTTTAAAGAGTTTTTACCTGTAACACGTCCCAGAAGATGTTCTTGAAATCGAGAAGGCCATAGTACATGTCTGCTGGGCAGCGACTCCTCCTGAAGGCCTCACGGGCAGCACTCTGCTGGGCGGGTCCGGCAGCTCCTGTATTGTCCTGCAGTGGACACTTTCCTGGGCATCTGCCATCACATCAGCTGGAACATAGTCGCCAACTGCTCTGACGAAAGCACTACTTACCATCTGCAGCAGGGTGAGCAGTGGGGGTGGCCATGGAGGCTGAGCCACCTCCCCAGTTTGAGAGAAGTCTAGAACTTTCAGGATCCTTGCTGGTCTCTGGTTTATAAAACAGGGGTCTTGCCCCATGGGGTCTTCCTGGGCAACCTTAGCAACAGCTAAGAGTGAACGATATATCTTCAAACGCTTGAAGTAGTTTTAAAATACATTTAATACTAAGCTGGCAAAACCAGGCAGTTCACATTTGACTTTGTAAGAATCAAGCATCCTGTTGTAACATCTCAATTATCCTCAGGAAGGGTAGTCCAAGTTGAACATTGAGCAAATGCCCTTTGAAGCAATCATACAGTGCAGTGACACTTTCTTACTAAATCTTTTATACCTGCTCGTTTCACATCTTTGTAAAAGGTATCTAAAGCGTTAACTCTCAAATACAGACAACTACAACCTGGTACAGCAATGAGTGATATTGAAGGGGAGTAATGTGTTTTTTGTTTTGTACTGTAGAACACAAGCATTCTACCACTGAACTATATTCCTTAATTTTTTGGAGACAAGGTCTCACTAAGTTGCTGAGGCCAACCTCAAACTCATCATCCTCCTGCCTCAGCCTCCCAAGTTGCTGGGATTCCAAGCATTGGCCACCATGTCCAGCTACTTTCATCTTGTTTTATATCTGTCCAGTAGCATGGAGAGGGTCAGTTTAAGACCCTCAGTTGCTGTTCTCTGAATAAGGGTCTCCACTGTGCATTGTTCGACCCCCAGCTATATCCACAGGAGTAACATGTTCCATGGTGGCAGGTGCAGGGGGTTTTGTTTGCAGTTCCTGTGGCCCTCTAGCAGTGACTTTCAGAGAATGAGGAGGGGATCCACTTAGGTAAGTTTTCCAGTTTCTTCGGACCCCTCACTTGCCTAAGAGGAGATGATGTACAGGAGGGATTTCTCCCAAGATCACATTTAAAACCTGTAATGGCAACAACAATGATGTGCATCAAGTGTGAGGGTTAGTACTTCATTCTTAACACAGCACCAGAGTTGTCCCTTCTGCATGTGGAAACCAAGGCTGAAGGCCTTGAAATTAGAAAAGAGCTTGGATGTCCACCTCGGGCTCTGCACTGGGTGCCTCCCCTAAATCGTTCTCATGTCTGAACTTTGTCCTTGTTTGGTAACGTATTGGTTCAGTTTCCAGGAATCAAACAAGGGCATGAGGCTGTTTTTCCTAAAACTAAAATCAATATTTGTTTACAAAAGACAAGTTTTCTGGGGTGGGGAAAAGAACCAACAACTTTGTAGTAGGAAGAGAATGCTGATTTCATTTTGTGTTCTTGCTGGATTTAATAATAATGTAGGGACATATAATTAGGTACATCATTCTGTAATTAAAGATGAGCAAAAACTTAAATGACCTAGGAAGTGAAAGGTCTTAAAGCAGGGAGACAGGCTTCCTGGAGAAGGCCAGACTATTCAAGTCAGATGTTTTGATGGAGAAATGAGCCTTCTTTATCTCTAAAGGCCAAATTCTTCTCACAGGGGTGGAGGAGAATGATCACTTTAGGAATAATACTAAAACTTTTTAGCCAAGGACCTGAACGGCCTACTTGATATGAATCCTTGCAGCACTTGGCTTCTCTCATTCCTTCATCCACTTAGAGTGTAGGTCACAAGGACCAAATTCCTTGTCCTGACAGTAGAAGCCACGGGCATCACCCTTTTCTTGTAAAGGTGATCTAGAATTTTGAGGGCCTGGTAAACATCTGGCTATGGTGGACTTACCCCCTAAATTGTTCAGGGATAGTTTAAAATGATTGTTCTAGTAGTCCTGTGTGTCATAATAGCTAAAAAAGGGAATGATTGCCCCAGCACGTTCTTGCACTGGGAGTGTGGGGGTACCACACATCAGCGTTACCTCGAGTCCTAAGGATAATCCCGCGAGGCTGGTGTTACCAACTTCGTTTCATGATTCAAGACTAGGACAAAGAGGCTTAGCAACATGTCCAGGGGCACTGAGCCAATACATGTGATGTGAGCTTTGAGCCCAGGTCTGGCTGGCTTGATCCCCAAAGTCGTAACCCCTGGGGTGCACCCTCTTCGGTTGTCAGACCACATGTTCTGATTTGGGGTTGGAGTTGATGGCCTCTGCACATCCCTCCTCACCATGCTGTTAAGGCCCTGTTGCTATAAGGTAAGATAATTTATGTCCCACTCCTGTGGCTGTGGTCCTCGGATACTGTCCCCTTGGGCCTGCCTTCTTTGTGGAGGCATCTTCCCTGTCCTTATGCCTCAGGCTTTCCAGGAAGCCTTTCATGGTTCCTCTGGGGGGTGGTAATTGCACTTTCTCACCTTTTGCCCCACTCACATCTTGGGCCTTTCCTTTCAGTTACAATGTCTTACTACATACTCGCTCTTTGAGATGTATTTTTTCATAGGGTGACATCTTTCTTCAAAAATGGGAAAATGCACTCACTGTGCTATTCTGTAGCATAGTTTGTTACAACCAAATACCCAGAGGCCAGGCCACTTATGCAGAAAGGTTAATTTTTTAAAGACTCCTAAGATGAGTTTGAGGTTCAAAGGCATGGCACTGACATTGGCCCAGCTCTGGTGAGGGCCTTCTTGGCTTTGTCACATCATGGCAGACGGCACGCTGATGCCAACAGGAAGCCACTCAGGTCAGCTTCTAAAACTAGCTCTCAGAATTTTCTCCTTGGAGACCAGTATTCCTTTCCAAGGACAATGGTCCCCAGTGACCTAGGGACACTCCACCATGACCCATCTCTCAAATGCTCCACTACCTCCTAGTATTGCTAAACTTAAGGGGGAGGCAGACCATATACAAACTCATGGTTTATCTAGTGCTTTTATACTGAATTTATACTCTGCATATAACACTACAAATATAAAGGTTAGTATTTTGAATCTTTAATGCAGTTTTAATGGATTATGATAGGACTAAAGGATACTGGAACCTCATGCTCTTTCCTGACACTGAGTGATAGAAGCAGAATAAGGAAAAACAGATGAAAGTCTTGAGAAATTATCTCATCTCATTGCTCCAGCACCTTCTTACTCTGTAGGGTAATTAGTTTTAGATGCCTGCTGGATCCCTAACTACAGATTTCTGAATGTGCATGTGTTCATACACAATCTCCTAATTAGCTCATTAGTTCCAAGTAAGATGGAATTAATGGCAATCAGCATGAGGTCCTGCACCGAATGTTATAAATCTTCATTATAAAATACACAAATCCCTCGCCACCCAGTCTTTATCTATTCCTCCTGCCTCTTTTCTAACCTTTGTGGCCTTGTGATTCGGGATCCAGCAGTTTCATAGTTCTGCAGCTGCTTACGATGGTGGGTGACTGGATTGTGACAGGGACAATGTGATCCCTGGGGGCTGGGGACACTTTATGCAGCTTAACCGAGTACCTGCCTCCCCAAGCCTTGTAAATCAGTTTCTGTAAATCATAGACCTGGCGATAAATCCCTTTGTTACACTTGCTCACCTGGTCTCTTCTCACCTTTGCTGACCCGCTTCCACGTAGTGCTGTTACGGGCTGAGGGAGGAATGCATGCTGGGAAGATGGGGAGCAGACCCACCCATGTCCGCCATGGTCCCTTGCCTGCATTGCCCCTTTCCTTCTCCAACTTGTGCTCCTTAAGGGCTAGAAGACTATTGACTCTTCTTTCAGATTGTTAGGAAGTACTTACAAATCTTTTCGGCATCTCTGACCCTGGTCCCCTGACCTTGGGTAGCTGTGTTCAGTGTCTCTGAAGCAGAATTCTCTTGTCTATAGATGGGTAGTAAGAACTCACGGATTTTTTAATAAATATTAGTGTGCTTTATGCATGTTCCCCTCAGGACTCCCCAGTATGCACCTCTTCCCCTTAAGCCTTGTTCTTGCCCCTTGCTTCCTTTTCTGATTCCAAGTTATGTTGACAGACTGCTATTAATTGAGCTCTAGTTTCAGGAGTCTGGCAGTATCAAGTGCTTTATGGGAATTAACTCATTTAATCCTCTCAGCCTCATGCAATCGGTACTTGGATTATACTGAGAAGATAGAGGCCGGGACAAGAGACTGGAACTAGCCTAAGATGACACAGGGGCCGTGCCGATTCCCACATGTGAATCCACCAGCTGACATCAGAGCTGTGCTTGTAACCACCGCTACCCAGGGCTTGGTTCACTAGGAACCAAGCTGGGCAGGCTCAAAACAGCAAGCGTGTGTGAAAGCCTTCAGTGGTAGGACAGGTGCTGCCCTTCCCTTCCTGAGGATGGCATCATAAGGTCCTTGGAGCTTGCTGTCATCTGCGGAGCCGTGCGTGCTTCCCCACGGTGATTTTAGTGAGGAGCACCTTCCATGACCTTCCCTGGGTGAGAGTCCTTTGGCTGTTGATAGGTATTTTGTCGCGTGGTGCAGGTGCTCCTTGGGTCCAATCAGTGGCTTTCATCACAGCTGCGCTCTGCTTTAATGAACTGCAGTGCCTTCTCGATTCCAGGCTTTATCTGTGCTTGGGTCACATGTGAATCTCTACTTCAGGACAGAAGTTACATGGGAGACTCTTGTCCTCTCAATCCTGTTAAACAACAGGGATGTCCGTGCTCTCCTCCGTGTCCAATTGCGAGAGCCTGGGCTTGGGGACTGGAGAACTGGAGGCATGAATGTAGCTTCTGTAGTAAAACCGACCTCATTTGCTGAGACCCTTTCCCCCTTGTCATGTGCTGTAGCCAAGAATGATTTCCTGACGGCTTAGTCCTAGCATGCTTCTGAAATAGTGTATTTTGTCTAAAGCTATTGTAAATGATTCAGACACTGAAAAGAAAAAAGTGCCCTCATGGCCAATTTACATAAATGGTTCCATGTACACCTTTAGTGTTAAACAGGGAAAAATAGCAATTTAGCAAATTACTTTAAAAAAGTAGACTTGAGCCATTATGATCTGAGCTCGAGTTAGGGGAGTGGAACATGTTTATATTTTGCATCTTCTGGTCTCCACCCTTTGTTACAAAACTGAAATGTTTTGAGCTATACTTGGGAAAATTGTTTGCTTTAGAGAATTGGAAAGAAAATTACAGGGCAATCAACCACTCTATTCAAACCTCCTTTAACTGCATTTAACTGCATCCTTTGGTCATTTATTTTAAGCCAAATGTTCAGGGGGAGTTTTATAGAATCAAGTCCTAGAGAATAGGTACTACTATGTAGACCAACTTGTAGATAATTTTTTTGAAAACATAGCTTTTTAAAATGGATGCTTCCAGGAAATGTGCAAGTGTTCTTGCACCCAAACCACATCTTGGTCACTTCTTGTAAGCATCGAAGTCCTTGGCATGTCCATGGGGTAGGTCACTGAGGGGACCCACTTGTAAGAAATTAAACATGCAGATACACTAAGACATGAAAAATAGTTCAATGTTTGAAAATATTTTAATTATGTATACAAACTTCCCTTCTAAGTTGTTTCATGCTGTGAAATTTGAGAAGCAATGGTAGTCACTCATGTACATTTAAGGCAGCCGTAGTCACCAAAGTTGGAGAGACTAGGTTAAAGCTAGCTTCTAGAGAAATTTAGAAGAGAAGTTTAGAAGAGAAAGAAGTTCTCTAGCTTCTAGAGAAATACCCACATGATAAAAATAGAGAACGCTGAAATTCAAAATGAACAGCCTCAGTGGTAAGTGATCTTCCTGTGTTGCCCTAGTTAATCCTGATGCCACAAAATCGGTGTTAACATTTCTCAGATGAGGAGACTGAGGCAAACAGGGAATTGAGTTGCCTGCTATTAAGGGATAGAAATGGGTTCAAAATCAGTTCTTATGCTGGGACTCACAGGAGTGAACCCAAGTTGTGTTGAAGGTTGGCAGAATTATTTGGGGAGAGGAGTGGCTAAGAAAACTGCAAAATTTTAAAACATTAGCTACTGGCCAGGGATCTACAGGGGAGGAGCCTGGAGCTTTGCTTCCTTAAACTTGCTGGCAGCCGCCTTGCAGAGCTCACTACAGATCGGTTCCCTGGGTACTGCCATAATGCACTGGAGGTTCCTCGAGGTGGCAAGCACCCTGAGGGGAGAGGAAACTCGCTATTTTTCATGAGGTTGCCTTGCTATTGAAGCAAACATTTCCTGTCCCTCATTCAGACTTTTTTCAAACATTTCCTGTCCCTCGTGGGGATTTTGAGGATAGAGACCATGAAGTTCTGCCAGGGTTTTCTGAGGGGTGTTTTGGGGGAGGCTGTTTATTTAAAATTTTAATTAATTACACATGATAGAACGCATTCATGTGCTTTGATATATCATACACAGATGGGGTATAACTTCTCATTTTTGATTGTACATGTTGTAGAATCACATTGGTCATGCAATCATATACGTAATGTCTGTTTCATTGAATTCCTGTCCCCATATCCCCTCCCCTCCCTCCACTCCCCTCTACCTAATCTAAGGTAATTCTACTTTCCTTAGTGTGCCCCCCGCTGCGCACACTGTGAATTAACATCCACATTTTGGAGAAAACATTTGGCCTTCAAAGAATAAGACGCCTTTGGAATGGGAAGGCACACTTTGAAAAGAGTACCCATGCAGGTCCCCACCAACTCATGTGGCACCTCCCTCTTTTAAAGACCCAAGGTCACCCCTTTTGGTGATCATTTGGGTTGGCAGTTTAGGTACTAGACTAATCGGTTAAAATTTGCACAACTAGCTGCAAGAAGTTGGACAGCATGAACAGCCTTGATTTTTGCTTTTCCCCCTTAAATGCTTTAAATGATCAAATGCCAGCACAAATAGAATCTTAGGGCAATTCAAGCCAAAACTGCCTGCAGCCAGGGATTATAAAGATTACAAATGTGTCTAGGGAGTTCACAACTTCAGGCCTTTATCTTAGGAGGCCTCTTTTTAACAAAATGGGGCTATATTTTCATAATCGGTGCTACCAAAGTAGGATTGCACCGCAGATAATCTAAAACAGCTGATATACACCATATACTTTAGAATTTATAGCTGGTACTAGAATACATTACAAATGTTGGCAATACTTAAAGCCTATTCATGTTTTTCTTGAGCTAATCTGAAAATTAGAATGTTCTTCAAACATGCAGCATCTAATGGAAGGAACATGTCAAATTGTGTTGACAGGAAAATCCTAGAGTTAAGGACACTTGTGTGGGAGCTGAGAGACTAGGCATTTTTTTTCCCTAAACTTTTTGTTGTAAAGTTAGTTCTAAAACACCATTCGAAATAACCGTATAGCTTAGTATAAGACAGCTAGCAATAATGAACTAGGTCAAATACTTTTTCAGAAACGGGAAGGCTCTCCACATATTATGTCCTAAAACACAAATCTGTCTCTTGACTACTGTCCTGCCCGGTTCCTCCTTGTGTTTCATGGTTTAATCACATAGGTGTGCACCTCTAGGCTCCAGAATTTTTGCATTTTAAGATTCCGGATGCCTTCTCAATCTTTGAATCTATTGGTTTTCCTCACCCTTTCTCCCTGTCAGTCTGTTAAACATGCTAGTTCCTTCTGTTCAGTTTCCCACAGTTTGAATTTTACCGGTTGTGTACTTGGCCTCGCTGAGGTGATTTTTGAGCATGTGAAACATGAACATAGTACCAAAAGGCAAAGCTACACAAGTGTACAGAAAGGTGTCACTCTGCCCTCAAATCCCTTTCACTTACAAATCTCATTAGTTTCTTCACAAATTGGCCTGAATATTTCTACATATCGTTCTATCCCTTTGAGTTAGAATACAAGGTTCATTTACATTGTTTTCTGCACTTACATATTGTGAAGACCACTTCATACCAATGCATAAGCATCCTTTTTTTTTGGCAGCTGTGGAATATTTCAGTATGTGGTTATGCTGTAGTTTATTCAATTTATATGTAGGTATTTTCTTGTCTCGGTATACTTTATCCTTCAATATGCACATGTATTTTCATTTCATTTGAAGTCTGAATTCACAAGTGAGATTGCTGGAGCTGAGAAAAATGCACTAGTAGGTTTTTATCTGAGATTTTGCCTAATATCTTCCATAAGGGTCGTAACAATTTGTATGCCAACCAGCAACACGAGGGCAAGCTGGTTTCTCTAGAGTTTTACCAAGAATGTATTTTCAAACTTTTACTTTTTCCAATCAGATATGTGGTGGTATATCAGTGTAATATTAACTTGCTTTTTTTGAGTAAACTGGAATATATCTTGAAGAACCACCTTTATATCTTATGAATTGCCTGTTCATAAATTTTAACCACTATTCTGTTGGGCTTTTTGCCTGCCTCTGTCCAATTTATTTTTATGTGTATATAATGGATTTTATTTCTATGTTGAACATTTTGTTTTTCCTTTTTTATAGCATTCTTCACCATGCAGATGTTAGGTAGTCAAACTTACTGATCTTTTAAAATTGCATCTGAAACTTAATCATACTTTAGCTGCTTTTTATATCTAGGCTACAGAGAAATTCCCTCACATTCTCTCCTAGTGCTTTTGTAATTTAAAAATTTATGCCTAAATCTCAGGTCCATTAGATTTTTGTCCTTATATATGGAATGAAGTCCAGATCTAACATTTTTTTTGCAGCTATTTTGTTGTCCTAGTACAACTTATTTAAAAGTCCATCTTTGCCCCAGTGACTTGGCAGGCCATTTCATACACTAAATCTGACTTCTTCTGGATTAATTCTATCCCGTTGGTCCCTTTGTCCCCATGTGCTACTGCCTTCCTGTTGTAAGAAGGTATGTGGTCTGTTCATATATGGCAGGACTATTCACCTGCTTTCCCTTTATTTCTTGTGTTTTTTCTAGATGAAGTTTAGTATCACCTTGCTCCCATAAAACTAAATCTTTTGGAATTGATCATAATCTTACGGGGGTTTATAAATTGAGAACTGACATTTGTTACCCTGTCCAAAAACAATGTCTTTGCACATTGGAGCCTCTTGTCTTTTAAAGGTGTTTGAAACTATTCACATAGATTTTACAAATTTAAGTATATTCCTAAATGTATCATCTTTACTGCTGTTTCACATGCTATTTCACTGAATCATTTCACTGTGGAAATACTTTGCTCTTAGTTTTTCTGTGTATAGTGTCATACCATTTGCATGCAATTTTGCTTTTTGAATTGTAATACTTCTAGTTGAGCTTGCCTGAGTTGGCTAATTAGATTTATGTTAAATAACGTAGTATTCAATAATATCAGGCAGCGCTTGTATTTTGTTCCTACTATAGTGGAAATGCCTTCAGTCTTTGGCCATTAAGGAAAGCTGTGGCTGTGGCTCAGTGGCACAGCGCTTGCCTAGCATGTGTGAGGCACTGGGTTTGGTCCTCAGCACTACATGAAGGCATGCTGTCCATCTACAACTAAAAATTTTTTTAAACAGATACTGACAGTAGTTACTTCTATTTTGAGTGTTTTAATGAAGAATGGGTATTGAATTACATCTTTTTTTAACCACTATAAAAATCTTTGGTTCTTCCTATGTCTAGTAATATGGTAAACTGATGTTTTCTACCACTGAACCAAACACAGAACACCCTTGTTGGTCTTGGTATATTATAATTTCAATGAATGATTAGGTCCTGTTGGTTTACACTGATAATCTTACAATATTAGTTACAACATCCTTTAATCAGTAATAGCATTCATGGAACCGTTGGACCTGTCTGACAGTTCAGTGGAATACTCAGTAAAACTCTGGACTTGGCTTTAGTGAGAGGTTAAAATTGGTTGTTCCTTATGGATTTGTACAGGACTTGCCACTAATATTTTCCAAAGAAATTGTACACTTGATATGTTTGTGAATTGATAGGATAGGAAGTAATTAACCTGAGGGCTGAAATAGATGAGAGAAGAGGTTCCCTTCTCCACTATCCTGTCCCCAGGGTTTCTCAAGGGTGAATTCCAGACCTTTCAGGAAAGGGCATCACAAGCTGGGCGTGGTGGCGCAAGCCTGTAATCCCAGCACTTAGGGAGGCTGAGACAGGAGAATCGCGAGTTCAAAACCAGCCTCAGCAACAGCAAGGCGCTAAGCAACTCAGTGAGACCCTGTCTCTACATAAAACAGAAAATAGGGCTGGGGATGTGGCTCAGTGGTCAAGTGCCCCTGAGTTCAATCTCCAGTACCAAAAAAAAAGACATTGCAGTGGCGCAGTGGGTGGCAAAGTTGCCAAGGTGTTCTGCCCATGGAACTGGCTGGAAGTCCTCCCTCTAGGGTGCTGGGGAAAGTCATCTATTATATCTCACCTTAAACACGTCACTGAGGTTACAGGGGAAGCCATTCATGGCAGGTTCCTTGCTGGCGGTGGTCTGCTTCAGAGCCTCCAAGGAGGTATCAGGAATGCACGTGTGCCTCACAGGTGACCTTCCATTGTGGAGCTGTGGGGGGCAAACTAAGGAGCTGATGGGTGCTGGAGGCTACAAGAGCTCCGTGCTGAGAAGCAGTTCGCTGCAGGAACCACTGCTAGCGAAGCCGGACACAGCTGCTGTGAGATACCCTGGGCTACAGTGGCTGGATGAGAGGGGTATGCCAAGACTGAGAAGAGTTCCTTATGCTACCTGATAGAAAATGTGCCTTAGTTCTTTGGGTTTTAGTACTGGGGATTGAATCCAAGGCACTCTACTACTAAGCTTTATACCCCACCCTTCTATTTTTAAAAATTTATGGTATTGGGGATTGAACATAGGGCTTTGCGCATGCTGGGAAAGCACTCTACCATGAGTTACCTTCTTAGCCATTTTATTCTGAAATAAGGTCTAGGTTGGCCTTTTTTTTTTTTTTTGGTGGTGGTTGGGGGTTGGAGGGTGGGGGAGTACTGAGGATTGAACTCAGGAGCATTCAACCACTGAGCCACGTCCCCAGCCCTGTTTCATATTTTAGACAGGGTGTCACTAAGTTGCTTAGTGCCTCACTTTTGCTGAGGCTGGCTTTGAACTTGGATTTGTCCTGCCTCAGCCTCCCAAGCTGCTGGGATTATAGGTGTGCACCACTGCACTCCGGAGTTGCTGGGGATTACAGGGAGCAGTATCACACCTGGCTCTGCCTTACTGAGTTTTAAGCCAGACAAAAGGAACATACGATGCAGTTCTAATTATGAGGATGAAAATCGAGCAAAGCTAATTGCTTATGATAGAATAGTTGGTGGCCCCTTAATGGAGTAATAATCTGGAAAAGGCATGAGGAGACATGTTTGTCTTCATTGGAGTGGTGATGACATTGTATTTACATATGTAGAAAATAATTGGGCTGTTCACTAGGATTAATGGAAATTAAAGTTTGTCATATTCAAATCAATTTTGGCTATTTGCCATTGTGATTAAAATTTTTGTGTATGGGGGGGTACCAGGGATTGAACTCGGGGGCACTCGACCACTGAGCCACATCCCCAGCCCTATTTTGTGTTTTATGTAGAGACAGGGTCTCAGTTGTTTAGCACCTCGCCATTGCTGAGGCTGGCTTTGAACTGGGGATTCTCCTGTTTTGGCCTCCCAAAGTGCTGGGATTACAGGCATGTGCCACTGCGTCCAGCTTGCAATAAACTCTTGTGCTGTTGATCTCAAGACACTTTAGATTTTATTCTGTAATTTTTTTTCAATTCTTTTTTTTTTGCCAAACTCTGTAGCCAAGACTTTCAGAAGAGTGCTGAATAGGGGAGTGGCGGCAGTAACCATAAGCCAGATCCTTGCTAGTTAGGTTTGAGTTACTTTTTGGAAGACAGCTTCCCTGAAATGCCTGTAGACTGAAAGTAGACTGTGAGCAAGGAAGGGATTTACTTACATTGTTGCTGAAAACTGTTAGTATGTCTTGTCCTGATGTAATCATATGAAAACAATCCTATTCCTAGTTTTCTGAAGATTTTATCCCCATCGTGATTGAATCCCATCAACCACTTCCTGGCATCAGTTGAGAGATTTAAATGACTTTTCTTTAACTTATGAATATCACAAATGATACTATTTACAATATTAACTCTCATTCCTGAAAAATCCCAGACTCGTCATAATGCATTCATTCCATTTTTGCTGGGCTTGGAATGCTAGTGTTTAGGATTCTCCCATTGATGCTCATGAGTAGGATCACATTCCTTTCTCACCATTTCTCTATGGGACTTGGTTATTACACTTTCCACGTCCCTTTATTAACTATATCTTAATTCTACATGTTTCTGTAAAGTTGGAATGATTTATTGTCTAGATTGGGTGGAAATCACTAGCAAAGTCATTCTTCCTGCAAGTTCACCAATTTTTTTAAAGGAATGAAATGGATTCCTTTATTAACATAAACATTTCATTTCCTTGTTTGTGTTTTGCCTTATGTCTGTTTTTATCTCTGCATTCGAAGTTGGCTATTCCTCTTTTTAAGGATGAAAAATACTTGTAAGTGCTTTGAGAAAACTGTATTATTTTTCTTGGTTACATCAAGTGAATTCCCTCGCTTGTGTCCATCAGGTGTTTGCCCCGGGTCTCTGCTAAGCTCTGGGTTTTATGTGACCTCATTTCACATTTTCCTGGTTGCCTCAGCCTGTCTGGGGCTGCACAGCAGTGGAGGGGTCTACCTTTATTTGCGTTATCAGGTGTGGGCTTTATCCCTGAGAGCTCCTGGACTCTGCAGGGCTGGGCATGTAGATACTGCCCCTCCCTCCTTGGCCACAGGACATCACATTTCTGAACATGTCTAGGATTTGGCGTGGAGCTGTTGGGGCTTCAGGTCAGCCTATTGCTAGCCAATTCCCTCTTCCACAGAGTGCATTCTGGTTGTGTCTTGAGGTATGCTTGGCTGTGTTCCCTAAATATAATGGGGGCCCTTGCTATGGCAGGGCTGCTGCCATATGCCACTGTGCTCTTATGACCCAGATGGGAGTTGTCTTGTTTTCAAGCATTCCTTGAAATTTGATTGCTTTCTCCCCCCCTCCCCCCCACAGATATGCTTCTACCCTCCCTGTGTTTGAAAGGGAAGGAAAAAGTTCAGTCAGGCGTATGCTTTTTCCTAGTTTCATGTGACTTTTACTAAAATACTTTATTCAACCGGACTCGAAACTGAGTAGAACATTAAAGTTACTTTGAGGACTTCATGTTTCCATGAATCAGTTGAGAGTCACTTTAGAGATAGAATAACATTTCAAATTTTAAGTTAGAATTTCCTCGATTTTGATAACGATTCTTGCAGCAAATACTATACAAAACCCAAGTTTGTGCCCTTCATCTAAAATTTTACTAACATCTAAAATCATGTCCGAGGCTTTAGAAATACGAGTTAAAATGCACGTGTGCAGTTCAAAAATGTAATCACATAAGTAGGATAGGCTGCTCTTATTAAATGGCTTATCAATTCTGGGAGCCTGTCGATGCCTGGGTGATGTAAGCTGTACACATGACAATTAGGAATGTGGAACCGGGTAGGGAGTGGGCGACATGAAGGGCATCTCCAACTTCGTAATTTTCCCTCTACGTGGGTTTATAGTAGCTAAAAAGCTGCTCTGTTAACAAAATGAGAAAGTGCCACCTTTCTACTTCTGGAGAACCTAGTTTTTGAGGTATCTAGCAGGCTTCTCAGCAAATGCTAATGGATTTGTTTCTTCATCTACCAGTTTTCCGAACTTTGACCTTTTAAGCCCCAGGTTTGGTGTTGGGAGTGCAGTAGTAGCTCATCATGGTCCTTGTTTCCAGGAGCCCACAGTGGTGGAAAGGCATATAATAGCCACCAGATTAAGAATTACCGTTGAGTTCCAATAGCATGGAAGCTTTCTGGTGGGCATCTCATGGGGATGGGAATATTTGACAGCTGGGTTCCTTGGGAGTGGGGTGGGCGTGAGAGGCTTCCTGGAGGTGAGGTGGATGGAATGTGAAGCACGAGTAAGTATTCCAATTGGCAGGAACAGCATGGTGGAAGGCCTTGGGGCTGGAAGAGATGTGGCATGCTGGAGATAGAATAGCCAGGGGCGGGGTGGGTCACAGTGCATCTTGCAAGATGAGGGAAGGGCAGAACATGTCATGACCTTGGCACTGACAGAAATCTAGCTTGCTGATCTGAAGTCTGTCGCTCTTGGTTTTCGAATGGATTCTCTCAGGCGACAAACAAAGGTCTTGAGTGTGTCCAAAGGTTCCCAAGGAGGATGAGTACAGGCGCATCCTTGGGAACAGACTTGCTGTTCCCGTGTGGAAGTCGGCTTCCCTCAGCAGTCCTCCACACATGGAGAACGGCAAGGGGCAAGGCCTCTGCTGGGTATTTTCAGAGCTTTTTTTCTACCAATAAATCTTCAGGGGAATTTTTAGAAGGGCTGTGACTTATAATGAAAAACTAAAACCAAAGGATAGTACATTCTTGCCTTGCTGTGCTTTTCAACTTGGGACAGTTCTGCCCTTTCCCCCTACAGGAGATAAGTTATGATTAGATATGTAGAAAAATGTCAGAAATAACAAGCCTTAAAATAGACAGCTGGGATGTTGCCTTGATGTTCCCTTTCACTGTGAGACTCAAGTTTCATGTCTCCAGGAGTGTTTAGGAAAGCACTAGTTTCAATTTAGGTAAAAATGCTTAACAGGGAGAACTACTCATGTGCATGCTGGGCTAGGTGACCCATCCAGGACAGAGTCAGAGTTCAGCCTGGGGGCGGATCTTGTGCCCCCTAAAGCTTGGCACCTCCCTTCATGAGGATATGTATCCACAGCCCCAGGTTGAGTGGGTTTTTCCCTGGTTTTAGACTTCTTTCTCCTAAACCCAGGCACAGCCTGAATCTAGGGCAGGGTTGTAAAGGTTGTCTGGTCACAGTGCCTTTGGCCACTCCAGGCCTGTCGGGTCTGGTATTCATCCCTCACTGTGTCAAAAGAACCCGACCCCTCAAGCCAGGAGTGCCTTGCCTCGACTGTGGTGAGTCTCCCAACACTCAGGGTCTGTTGGAAAGAAACATTCCATATTTTATCAAGTACTTGGCATTCACAACGTGGTCTGCTGTTTACAGGGAGGCTGGCTTGTGCTCAGCTCAGGGTATTCTCAGGCCTGGTCCACGGTCCTCATAACCTCTGAAGTCTCTCAGATGCTATGAGGAAGTCAGTGGAGTCTGCATCTTGGATCGCAATATGGTTTTTTTTCTTCAGGGGAATGAAAGTTCAGCTGAAAATACTGGAAAGTTACAGGGAAAATGCTGTGGTTTGGATCTGTTATGTCCCCCCAAAGCCCTTAGATTGAAGGCTTAGTCCCTAGCTTGGTTCATGGGAGGTGGTGGAACCTTTAAGAGGTGGAGCCTAGCAGGAGATCTTTAGGTCATTGGGAGTGTTACATTGAAAGGCATCATGGAACCTGTCGGTTTCTGGTTTTCTTTCTGGCCATGGGGTGGATGAGTTTGCTTTGCCATGTGCTTCTTACCATGATGTGCTGCTTCACCCAAAGCAAAAGGGACCAACCAATCATGGACTGAAACCTCTGACTGAGCTTATCTCTCAATAAGTTTGTTATCTCAGATATTTGTTACAGTAATAGAAAGCTGACTTACCCTGAAGAAAGGCCTAAATACCTCCTGGGGAGAGTTGCTTTTGATTTGGACCTTAAAGAATGGGTAGGATTTACCCTGATGTAGAGTTTTCCAGAAGGAAGAGGAAAGTTGGGGCATGAAGAGCAGAGGTGCACCAGTAAGGTGGGCACAGAGGTCTTGTGCCAGGAAGGCAGCCTTCACCCTCGAAGGTGAGTCCGTGTCAGATAGTGACCTCCAGCTGTCTTACTTAATTCTCAGTCTGTGATATGGGTTAAAATCAGCAAAATGAAGATAGAAAAAGAAACATCAGGTGGAGCTGCAGATGGGAACACTCCTAATGGCAGTGGCTTTCAACCAGAAGGTCAGGGCTGCTTTGGTAGCTACTGATGTGTTTGCCTTCACAGTGGACAGTGGCTGCTGCTACTATTTGGTAGTAGAAACCAGGGACTCTGCTGAACATCCTACAGTACATAAGACAGACTGTGCCCCCAGACACCTTGAAAACCAAGTTTGTCCCCAGAAACTGCGGGTTGAGAACTCTAGTCCTTGGTGTATTTGGAGGGACCAGAAGACTGCCTTTTTTTTTTTTTTTTTTTAAACCTCTCTTGGGTGACTAACAATGTTAGCAACAGATATTTCTAAGCTACAGGAAGACAAGAATGTGCTCTGCTGCCCAGTGGAGCTGGGTATTTCCCAGCTGCTGCCTATTAGCTGCCCTTGGGCATAACTCTTGCTCTGGCATCCAGTATCTGCTACTTCAGGGCTTCTCATGAGAATTAAAGACACACATGCCTTGAAATCTTTCCATGGGCAATAAAAAGCCTGTCAGGCAAATTTATGGTTCTCCTGTCGATGTATATTCTACTTGGCCACCACTAGGTGCCAAGCAGTGTGAAAAGTTGTCACTTTGGTTCCAGATGGGCTGGCAGCTGTTGCCAAATGAAAGAAAATGAATAAAATGAACCAAAGGAAACGGCACAGAGGTCTAGTGCCTTTTCTCATCCACTGGGCAGGTAGATTAAAATCCAAGGCTGGGCCCAGCCGAGGCGTGGTTCGTACGCCCGTACGTTTCCTAGTCCGATGCACGGCAACCCAGCAGAGGCTGCACCTTTCCCCGATAGGAATTTTTTCTGCCTGTTTTAGAATTTTGACTTCATGAAGAGAACATTGGAAGCAAGTATATAGTCTGGGCAGGAGAATCACAGGATTGAATTGGGGGTCCTCTGCCCTCATCCTGGCCCAACTACTAAGCAGTTACCTTAGACTTGTCTGTTTCAGGGACTTTTGTCTGTTTCAGGGACTTCATTGCTGAAGAGCACAGATAGGAAGGTTGAACTGGATCATTTCTAAAATTTTTAACCCTTTCTGTAACATAACAACTGGCTTCATCCTCTTAGCTTCTAAATAGGGTTTTTTTCCTTCTTTGGTTTTCGTAGAAAATTCCATTCCAATCACAAGTGGTTTGCCATCTCTGAATTATGGAGAGGAGCTTCAGATCCCAGAAGCATCTTTCTTGCTCTTCATGTGCCCAGCATCCCCTGTTCTAGGGATAAAGGCAGCGATGGGAGCTAGCAATTGAGTACACAAGGGATAAGTCAGTGCTAGCAAAACAATTAGAAATCCCTGGGCAAGAAATAAAATGCTGTTGCTCAGGAACAGTCTTGGGGAGATCTCACTGGCAGGGACACCATTGCAGTAAGAGCCCAAACATTTCCTTTTGTTGGCGGCTGCTGGGCTGTGACTGCTACCACAGTCGATGTGGGGAATAGCAGGAGTTCTCTGGAGTGATACATTTTCTGAAGTGCAGCTCTTTTTACCACAAATGTGGACAAATGCATTATGGGGGATTAATTAAAATTCTCAACTGGAACCAGAGTAATGGCTGTAGTTCCAACCTCTGCTATGTGTTAGTGTTCAATGCCCAAGTGACACCCCAAAGCATTTAAATGGGAGTCTGTGAGGCTGTACCCAGGAATCTGTTACATGAAGAACCTGTGATTCTAGCATTCTGTTGAGTTTGAAAACGGCTGGTCTTGCAGGATGTTGATCAGGTGCATGACCAAGTCTTATTTGTGCATTTAAAGAGCTGAAAACTTATTTCATATTCTTACTGTACTTTTGGCAAGTTTTAACAAATCCAGAGGCTAATAATGACACTTGTCAAACACACAACTCTAACAATTGTCAGACTCTAAAGTCAGCAAAGATAACTCACCTATACAGGCTTTGTCTAAGGATTTTTGTTTTGAGAGAAGTTAGATGAGAAATTGCTAATATTTCACTTCTGAGAATCTGATTTGGATACTGATTTTAAGATGAAAATCACTATAAGCAGGCAATACAACAAGTATTCGTGCTTGTACAGTAATTTTGGTATCTTCATGTCCTTAATAAATATCTTCAAATTGTTCTTGGTGTGCAGATAGGCTCTTTGTGAGTAGTTCACTTTGGCTCAATCACATTTTTTCTATTTACATCTTGGGATTGATGCAATATAATAATGCAGCTGTGCTTGGGTTGTGCTGTGCGTGTGTGTATACATGTCTGCACAGGCTTATGTTGTGTTCATTTAGCCATAGATCCATATGGAACTGATTTTTTAAAAGTCCACAAATTCTTAACACTTATTTCTACTGGCAAACAGATTTGAGCATGTTTTCATCAAATGTGTTCGAGGCAGACTTATGATTCAGCTTGCAAACTGGGAATAGAAGTGCCGTCAATCAAAGGCCGTGTAAGCCAGTCCCTTGAGTCTTTCCAGGGGGCTTTCCTTTTATTAATCTTCAACCCCCTGTTGCCCTATCAGACATGGCTTTTGTTGGAGAGAGAACCCAACTCCAGCTGGAGCTGTTGCCCAGAGGGGGGAGGCTTAGGGATGCCTCCCACTTAGATCTGCCACGTCTGGTGAACCTGGAATATGGCTCTCCCAAGTGCACTGGCCCCAAGCATGCTGTTAATGCTCTCACTTTGAGACTTTGCCATCCCTTTCCCCTCTTCTGCCAGATCCAGAGCCAGGAGAGCTAAATTCTGACACCCACCCACCACAAACACTGCTGCTTCCCTGCAAACAAGAGTTTATGCAAGGACCCTTCTGAGAAGGAACAAGAGTACTGGATTTCTTTAATGTGCAAGGGAGCCAACCGGTAGCTCACTACCAGGGTCTCTTTGGTCCAGAGAAGAGAGGTGCATCCCTGTCTTGGCACCAAGTTGAGAGAGAAGGGATCAGGGAGGAGTTAAAGAAAAAAGTCTCATTCACACACCTTGCAGACTTGGTGGCTTCCTTATTTGGAAGACAGCCAGCAGATCACAGGGGAAGATGAGGTCTGGGTAAGCTGTGCACAGATGCTTAAACACGTGCATTTCATCTCTGGGCTTTCAAAAGTGTTCGTTTTGGGCACAAACAAAAGCTTGACAATCTGGTGGGCGAGCAGGTGGGAGATCCAGCAGATAGGGAAGGACAGCCTGAAGGAACCCTCAACTGGCCCCAGCTCACAGCTACTCCCCCAGGGGAGGTGGCAGAAGTGATATAAAGGCAGAGGCAGGGTTTTATTTTGTAGATGGACACAATGCCTTTGTTCTTATGTGGTATTGAGGATCGAACCCAGTGTTAGACACATGCAAGACATGTGCTGTACCACTGAGCCACAACCCCAGCCCAGGTTTTTTCTTTTTGTACCAGGGATTGAACTCAAGAGCCACATCCCCAGCCCTATTTTGTGTTTAATGTAGAGACAGGGTCTCACTGAGTTGCTTAGCACCTCGCCATTGCCGAGGTTCGCTTTGAACTCGCGATTCTCCTGTCTCAGCCTCCCCAAGTGCTGGGATTATTGGTGTGCGCCACTGCCCCTGGCTAAGAGGCAGCTTTTAATGGAATTTTAACGTGTTTTTTGCTCCTTTGCAGCTTTGCTCCTTTTTTTCCCCGCCTTGGTCACAGATACCTAGATTTTTGAGAAGTCATAAGCATCTTCCTATTTAACATTGTTATCTTTTTTCTAAAATATATTGTTGATGGACCTTTATTTTAGTTGTATGTGGTGCTGAGACTTGAACCCAGTGCTTCATACATTCTAGGCAAGCCCTCTACCACTGAGCCACAACCCCAGCCCTAACATTGGTATTTCTAACAAAGCTGCTCACTGACAGGTTTATTGACTTGCTATAATCTTTTCCTGAATGTCAAGTGTAATATTTTTACCTCTCTATGGGGGACAAAAACTTAAAATAGCTATCTGAATGGTTCAGCTGTTTAGCAAACACTAGCCTTTTTAAAAACTTAGACATATACTCATCATATGACCCAGAAATTCCACTGAGTGTTTACCCAAGTGAAATGAAAACTTGTGCTCAGGTAAAAACCTCAACGTAAATGTTTATAACAGCTCTATTGGTAATCTCCAAAACTGGACAGCAGCCAGATGTCTTCATCTGGGGAATGCTTCAAGCTGTGATACAGCCATACTAAGGAAAACTACTTAGCAATGAAAAGGAGTGAATGATAATAAAGAGCAGGAATGGATTGCAGATGCATTCTAAGCAGACAAAAAGCCAAATGCAAAAAAGCTATCTACTAAACACTAGTGTGATTCCACTTGTGACATTCTTAGAAGTATAGAAACAAAATAGGTCAATTCCTGCCCAGGGCTGGAGGACAAGGGCACCAAGGGGGCTGGTTCAGGTGATGGAGCTGTTCTGTCATCATGACCGTAGTCGATGACTATATATGGTTATTACATCTGCAGAACTGAGTTGAGGGGGCTCTTACCCAGGACAACTTGCTGAAGGCATCAGAATTGTTGCTGCTAAAGTGATTGGGTCCTGGCCTCCAGGGTCTTACTGTAACCATGGTAATTTAGGAGCTTAGGATTGAGCAAAGACTGAAGGCCCCAGAATGAAAACAATGCATTTAACTCAGAATAATGCACTCAGTAAGCCTGTACAGGGTCACCTGATCTCCTTCCCTTTCTCACTTTGATTCTGCTCTACCTTGATCATATTGTGCTAGTCTGTAATAGATGATTTCTAGTGTTGCATTGAAGTCCTGACTATAACTTGCTGAAGGTTTCAGTCACTTTCATAAAAATGCATTACTCCTGCTGGCTTTATGAACAACCAGGGAAAGTCATACACTGTCCTTGAACTTGTCTTCCCTTTCACCTTTTGCCTTTAATCTGTGCCTTATGTAAGTTGAGTTCTGTGATCCTGCAGGATGAGGGATGTATTAGTTTGCTGGAGATGCCATAACAAAATACTACAAAGTAAGCAGCTTATTCAAGAGATTGTCGTGTCAGTTCTGGATGCTGGAAGCCTGGGGCTGTGTTGGCAGGGTTGGTCTTCCAAAGCCTCTCTTCTAGCTTGTAGAGGGATGCAAGGAGTGTTTCTTGGTGTGTAGGTGTCACCATCTCTTCCTTGAACTTGGAGTAGCATTCTTCCCAGGTGTCTCAACACCTTTCTGTAGGACAGCAGCCCTAATGGATTGGGAGCCCACCCTATTGCAGGGGCGACCTCATCTTATGTACATTGGCAATGACTTTATTTTCTAAATGAAGTCACATCCTGAGGTACTGAAGCTTAGGACTTAATCACATGAATTTTTAGGAGAGACTGTTCTGCCTGGAGCAGGGTATATTAATTCTTAACAGGAGGGACAGTCAGCCACCTAGAGGTGTGAGCTGAAGTCTCTCCTCACCTTCAATTATTTGACAGCTAAATATTTCTCCAGGCCAAAGCATAATAGCCCCCCATAAGTCTATTTCATGAAGGTGACATCTGGAAACACACTGAACCTTTCCTCAAAGAGTGTAGAGGCTAAAAGATACATTTTTGTAGAATCTACATGTAGACTTCAGATGAAATAACTTTATTTCTTCCCAGTGTTGGGGATACTAAACTCAGGGCCTCACGCATGCTAGGCAAGTGCTCAAGATGAAATAACTTTTAAAAGGAAGTTTGAAATCTATTAGTGTTCTGATCCAGCTTTAACGAGCACGGTTTGAGTGCTATACCCAGCACTGGCAGCTCACTTCCCGTTAGTGTGATGTATTGAACAAGGAGATATTTTATGGGGTGACCATGAGCTTCCACTTCAGACCATCAGTTTCCTTCAGCTAAAGTTCTGGAAGTTCTCAAAGACACTGGAAGCAAATCTGCATGCTACAAACACTGGTCTAATGCAGACATGCTGAAAAGGCCATCCAGCATGCCTAACCAGATGGCATGGGTAACACTGGTGTGAACTGGTGATTACTGGGCTGTAGTTCCAGCTGCCATGTCATTTGTGCCCACGGCCACAGGTGGAGTGTTGTGCTTGAGGGGAAAGTTGAAGGACTGGAAAAGCATTTGAAGTGGTATTTGACTATTTTGACCACTTAGGGGGAAAATATTACATGTAGATTTCCTTTAAAATTCAGGCAATCCTTGTTCTTGAGATGCTCATGACCAAATCAGTAGCTAAGCATTGGAATAGATGAATTGCATCACAGTAAAAGAAATGGGCATATAGATGAATTCTATAGGATTATGGGTGTTTAGTAGTTGTAATTTGTAGCACTGATAGTATAGCAATACCTTCATTTTCTACTTGTGAGAATATGGCACTTAGATTTACAACTGATTTCTTTTTTCCTCAGCAGTTTGAATCACATCGCTTCAAATGGAATGATAATAGTATAAATGTTGTGAAGATTGACTCAAAATTTTGGGGCTATCTTGGTCAGGGTTGTTCAAAGAAATAGAAGCAATAGGGTATGTATCATTCCTCAGTATCTGAGGGGAATCGGTTCCAGGACCCCATGAATACTGGAATCTGCAGAAACTCAAATTCCTTCTATGAGGTGTATTGTACATAACCACGCACATCCTCATGAATTCTTGCAGTCCCCTTTAGATGACTTCTAATGCTAAATACAATGTAAAGGCTATGTGAATAGTTGTCATACTTGATTGTTCAGGGAATAACAAGAACAAGTCTACTATGTAGTATAGATGTGGTTTTTAAAACACTTCTGATGTGTACTAAGTGGTTGAATCCTCAGATGCGGCACCTGTGGATGTAGGGATCCAGCTGTACATCTACAGAGATATTTAACTAGCTCAGATCATCGTGGGTGCTGGTAAGCCTGAAATCCACACAGCAAACTGGCAAGGTAGAGCTTTGTCAGGTTGTCGCAGTCTTGAGATGGAGGCCTTGAGAGGTAGTTTCTGCTTTTGAAATACTGAGGATTATACCCATGGTCTTGCATATTCTAGATGAGTGCTTTACTGCTGAGCTGCATCCCGAACCTAAGCCTGGTTTTGCTCTTAAGATCTTAAGCCGGGCACGGTGGCTCAAGCCTGTAATCCTAGCACTTGAGAGGCTGAGACAGGAGAACTGCGAGTTCAAAGCCAGCCTCAGAGAAGGTGAGGCGCTAAGCAACTCAGTGAGACCCTGTCTCTACATAAAACACAAAAGAGGGCTGGGGATGTGGCTCAGTGGTCGAGTACCCCTGAGTTCAATCCCGAGTACCAAAACCAAAAAAAACAAAACAAAACAAAGATCTTAAGCTGGTTGAATGTGAGCTAGCTATATTACTAAAGGTAATTGACTTTGCGCAGTCTATGGATTTAAGTGTAATTTACATCTTTAGAAATATCCTTGTAGCAACATCTTGAGAGCATTTGTCCAAATAGCTAGGTCAACATATACACGTCTGCTCTTCAGTGTCCTCAGACATTGCATTCTTGATGGGGCACAGATGTCCAAAGAGGTCATGCTCAGAAAATGGTACTGGGTTTTACCTGCCTATCCTTTGATGGCTCTCCCAAGACCAATGGGTCACCCTGCCTCCCTGCCTAGCAAATAGAGCCACACCTGCTGAAGTTCGAAATAAATCCAAGCAATACAAATTATAACCAACTTCAATTTTTTGACATGTGTCAAAGCAGCCTTTTTTTCAAACAATGATGTGAAACTGATGTGAAGAATGAAAACCTAGGTAGTAATTCTTTCTTGGTCTGTTTCATTTAGAAGAACTGTCGAATCAGTCTGCCATTTCATGTGGATTTAATTATCTTACCAAAGAAATCCATATATTCTAACAACTCAAAAAAATTAACCTGTAATGACAGGAAATCCGGGACCTCTTTATTTAGTCTAACAATTGGTTCCAGCTTCACAGACCAAGAAGAAAAACCCATAAAATTTGTGACAGCTACAATAATACTGCCTTGGCTAGAGTCTGCTCAATTATTAGCTGATCAGGGGATTGATTTGATGCTGCAAGACATTTAAAAACACACATTCAACCACTGTGGACTGGATAGTTTTTCTTTTCATGCTCAGCAACTATGAAGATGCCAATGAATGCCAAGTAATAAGTTCTCTGCATTTGTTTTCTTCCTCAGATACTATCTCTGCCAAAACAACCACTACAAAGACTCACTTTGGTGTCAGTCTTAGAATGTTCTGGAAAGGAGGTAGGGTGTTAATAGGTTTCTTCAGTGACTAAAGACTAGACTAGTCTAGACTCCAGTAGTCTGAGTTGTGTTGTGTCTAGACACCATTTGCAACCAACTTGTCCAGATCCAGATTGCTGAGCCCCACATCCAGACGTTGACAATAAGCAGGGCTGGTACAGGACCTGAGAATAGGCATTTGAGAAATTCTCAGATTGGGACCATATTTTGTGAACCACTGTGTATCTGTGAGAGAATGAGGAAGTCGAATCAACCTCAATTGTAAGCCCTAGATACTTTGAATTATCCATCTTTTAAATCTATTAATTGTTCATTTTGGTATCTAGTGAGACTAGTATGGCTGGATTTTCAATAAATTGCCATCGAAGACATTACAATCTAATTTTTTAAAGTAAAAATACACAAGGAAAACTTACACAATATTGCAAATTAATATATATTTGACAATGTGCCATAATGCTTCAAGCTTCCTAACGCCATTAGTAAGCCAGCCTGTAGAAGAAAGGAAATGAGTCCCGGCTTGCTCCACTGTGGACCAAAAACAAAGGAGCACATTTCCCTTTTGGGGGCCGCTATTGTCAGAAGTGCTAGGGCAAATTTCTGGCTCAAGTTCATGCTTTGCAACTCAGCAGTTGACTTACTCTTCTTATTGAGCATGAAATTGAAGCAATCTGCCCCCCAGATGGACCAGTTTGTTGGACCTGGCCTAAGCACTGCTAGGGGCCCACATGAAAGAAGCTCTGATGCCTCCGTTTACATCCTGGCTGGTGAGCAGCCTTGGCCGCCTGGCTCTGCTGGGAGTCGGTGGGCAAGGATTCTGTTTTGATTCCTGGCCCAGCAGCAGCTCTGCCCTTAGTTCTTTCTAAAAACCTCACACAGCAATCTTCGCGTTGATGAGCTGCCTTGGGTCTGAGGGAGGTCTCCCCACCTGCCCCCAGCATCACTGAGGATAACTTCCCTTTCATTTTCTAGAGGTCACTGCCTTGTCCACGTCACAATTCTCCCCCCACCGCGATGTGGGGGACCTTGGTAACTAGTCTTCCTCACAGCTGTCGGGTGCTGGAGTCAGTTCCAAGAGAACATATGCAGAGCCCTTCAGAATCTGGAAGTGTTTCATCCTTCAGACAGTGTCCTTTGAATGTCTTTGGCTCCCTTGACCAAAAACCTACTTTAAGTACTGACTGTGGGCCTGGCTTTTAAAGCCCCTCCCCACAGAGAAGTCTCTTTGAGGGTGGTTCTGCTTGGCCTAGATGTTTTTGTCCCTTTGCATGGGCTCATATCTGCCACTTATCGCCTGAGTTGGGCTTGCAGGCCCCATGGTCAGTAGGGCGGAGAGTCCTACTCAGGTTCTCATCTCAGCGTGATGGGAGGGTCCCTCTCCCCAGCTAGAGTCTGAGCTCCCAAAGGAAGTGGTTGCCCTTTATCCTTTATTTCCCTCCATGCCTGGCACAGGGCAAGGTGCTCAGCAAATGCTCATTGAATGACAGCACAGTAAGATTTTAAATGTAGAAAATCACTTTGCCTATCCTGCATTAGGATGAGATGTTAGAATCTGGCATTGTCTCGGGGCTGATTAAGAACAAGGAGCTGAACTGCTAAACACCTGTTTGCAATTTATATGAAGTAGTATGTGGACTTCATGCTTCATTTGACTGTTTACTAGCTGATGTCCACTAACATCTTTAATCTACTGTCTATAAAATGGTACTTCATCTACTTTGCAGTGGTGTTGCAAACATCTAAGGAACAGATGGACACATGTCAAAGAAATTGACTCATGGTAGGTCTGCTGGCACCTGAAATACAGCAGGTACTAAGAAAATGGTATTTTGTGGTGATACACTATGAATAAAATGGCATGTGTACCATTTTAGAGTAAAATGCAATTAAATTTGGCATCCAGTTAAGAGGCCACAGGGAGCCTTGTCTTTAGGCAAACTGCTTAAGATTTTTTCACTGGGGCACACCCAAGCCTGCCCTTCTTGCAGGGCAGATTCAACAGTTTTCTAGGCTGGATTGCTGGAGAGGAGGGAGTTGGGCTTTTGGGAAGCCACTCAGGTAAGCAGAATAAAACAAAAGAATGGACTGAAATGTTTAGGAACACCTTGAGGTGGACCTCTACGCAGAGGAAATTTGAAAGGGAAGCAGTTTCTTAGCAAGGAAAAGGCGGAATGAAGTAGATGGGAACACACTGAGGTGCTCCTGACAGGTGGGGTGGCCAGTGAGAGGTATACTTGGCAAGGATGTCAACTGCATGGAGAAAATTCTAGACCCTGCCAGTGTCCCATCTGAGAATGAGCCACTATGAAAGTCCAGCCCACCTCAGTGGCAGACACTGAGCTTTTTGTAGGAGAGCCTAGGTACGCAGAAGCCCACCTGCATGGTGTTCCTGGACTCCATCAAGCCCTTCCTGAGAGGCTGAGGCCCACAGTGGGGAAAGGCACAATACCTGTTGGATGGGATTGTGTGATCTGGGGCTGAGCTGATGGGGTGCTACTTTTTGTGTGGTTGGACTAAGTGCATACTGCTAAGAGGCCACTGCAGGTTTTGTTTAACCATCTTAGCTGTCATGATCAAAGCAGGAAAAAATTGGCTCATGTTACCGGAGAATTTCTTGAAACTGAGTATAAAACTGAATAGTCATTGGTTTGTTGTTGGTAGCCAACTAGGAAAAAGGAATGTCTAGAAGACTCTTCACCTGTGTTCTGTGCTGGCTCCTCTCAAGCCTTTTAGGTACCACCTGTAGAATAATCCATCCTTGGACAGAGTGGAGGCAGGGATTATGCATCTTATAGAACATGACACAACTAATGAGAGGATAGCAGAACAGAATTTAACCTTGTGGAGAAAACTTGTTCCTTCAATTCCTAGCAGGTTATTTGGGTGCCAGACTTGGGGTTTTCAGGTTGCGAGTGCCAGGTTGACCTACGCAGGAGTCAATTTCTGCCCTGAGGATTTACACAACTGTGGTTCTATGTGAATCTGTTGTACAAATTAAAATAGCTGCTACATTGACTTGTTTGAAGTAGAAAGTTCAAAACAAATAACTTGAAGGTAATATTATACAAGGGAATGCCTTTGCATGTGAAGTGTCTGCTGTTAAAACCTGGGATGAGCCAGCTCTGTCTGCACAACATTGACAATTGTCATGCGTTATATCCATCAGTGTCTTGTGATGAAGCAAAATCACAGTGGGCAAGTCCTCGGTACCTTTTCAGATCATTCTAGGCAGAGCATAGGACAGTATGAGTTCTGAGAACTGACACAGAAGAGGCATTAGTCACTGATAAAACCTACATGTTCTCAGTGACCTACTTAGGTGGCAACGTAGTATGACTCAGGGTAGAGTCAAGAAAATATGACCTCAAGCATTGGCTTCCCCACTCTGCCTGTTTCCCCTTAGCTGACTTGAGTTTGTGTTCTCAGATGCATCCAAGCAAGAAATGATCAATGAAGTAAAGGTTGTGAAGAAAGCATCTACCTTTTCATTGGAAAAAGGAGAGCCCTTGAAAATTGCGTTTCTCACCTCTTCACTTAGAGGTTGGGAATAATTTGCATAAATGATTTTTGGTAATAACGTAGTCTTTTG
>PVHX01005105.1:104273-116520 GCA_004024805.1 Geosciurus inauris | reverse complement strand
AAGCCGGGTGTGGTGGCTCAAGCCTGTAATCCCAGCACTTAGGGAGGCTGAGACAGGAGAATCACGAGTTCAAAGCCAGCCTCAGCAATGGCGAGGCGCTAAGCAACTCAGTGAGACCCTGTCTCTACATAAAACAAAATAAATAGGGCTGGAGATGTGGCTCAGTGGTGGAGTGCCCCTGAGTTCAATCCCTAGCACCAAAAAAATAAAATAAATAAAATAAAAAAAATAAAATAAATAAAAAAAGAGAATTCTTTTTTATGTGGATCTTAGAGTTCTTAATCATATTTAACTATTGCAATAATTTATTTTATATTAATGATGAAATTAATATAATGCATCTCAATTATTTTAATATACTGCATGCATTTAAGATAAACAAAATACATTCTTATGGAAAGAAATAAGTATTTTTATTTCTGTTTTTATTAGGGTAAAATTGACATAAAATTCATCATTTTTAAATGTACAATTCAACAGTTTAAAGGTCTTAGAAAATTCATATTGTTGTGCCACCATAACATATCCACCTGCATAATTCTTTTCTGAAACCGAAAATCTATACCCATTTAATGAACATCCATTATTCACCTATTCTTGCAGTGCCAGCAGCTACCTTTCTACTTTCTGTTTCTGATTTCAACTATAGTACCTCATTTAAATAGAAATATACATCACATGTCTTTTGTGATTGGTATATTTCACTTAACAAAGCATCCAAATAGTTCAGACATGTAGCATATGTCAGAATCTCCTTCCTTGTAAGACTGAATAAAGTTCTATTTTATGTATATATCACATTTTACTTATCTATTCATCTGTCCATAGGACAGTTGGGTTATTTCCATTTTTTAACCACTATGAATAATGCCCCCATGAACCCAGGTATTATAGTCTAAATGTTTGTGTCCCCTGAAATTCTTATCTTCCATCCTAATCACCAATGTGATATTATTAGGAAGTAGAGCCTTTGGGATATAATTAGAACACATAGACAAACTGCTCATGGATTTAGCATCCTTATAAAGACCTAGAGTGCTGCTTTGCCCTTTCCACCACATGAAGACAGAGAAAACACTAGACCACTAGTCTATGAACCTGAAAGCAAGCCTTCACTGGACACTAAATCTGGAAACTTGATTTAGTGACCTGTAGGGCCGTTAACTCAGATACTAGACAGGGTGATTAAGGGATGAAAAAAAGATAAACAGACACACAAATAGAGAAAAAGCTGGCACCTAGTGGTTCTCTGTCCCTTGATGAGAGATGGACAACCCAGAGCCAGCTCAGCACATCTATTATATAGGTTTTAACATAAAAAAGATTATTGTATGAAAGTGTTCTTCAAAACAAGCAGAACCAAGGTCATAGGTGTAAGCAGCCCAATTATGATTATCAGATTGCACCCAGAAATTTGTACCCCTGGACAGCTGAACTTTAAGGTGTCTGAACTTCAAGGTCAAGAACTGAGAGCTCTGTCCCTGGCACAGAACCTCCTATTTAATAGGGCATCACTATAGCAACTGGGAAATATTTAATCAGAAACTTTACATTGGAAGTTACCAGGAGAGGCATCGCCTCTGTCCCAGGAAAGCTCAAGAACCATAATTCAGTCACCACACCTGACACTTAATACTAAAATGCCTGGCCTCTACAACTCTGAGAAACAAATTTCTGTTTACTAACTGCCCAGTCATAGTAGTAGCCTGAATGGCATATATAAATACCTTTTGAGACCTTGCTTATAATTATTTGTGGTATATAAACAATAACACAATTGTATAATCTTTCCAAAGAAGTTGCACCACTTTTTATTGGTACCAACCCAGAGCTACCTGGGTTACAATCTCTCTGCATTGTTACCAATAGTTTGGTTCCATAGCAGTCATTATCATGGTCATGAGATGATATTTCATTATGCTGTTTATTTTCACTTCCCTAACAACCAGTCATATTGAACATGCTTTAATGTGATTATTTGTCATTAGTAAATCTTTGGAAAAATGCCTGTTCAAGCCCTTTGCCCAGTTTTTAGAGGATTTTGGGGGTTTGTTTTGTGCTGTTTTGTTTTGCAACTGAGTTTTAGGAGTTCTTTTTACATTTTGGATATGAATTTCTGATCACTTATGTGATCTGTAAGTATTTTCTCATATTCTATCAGTTGCCTTTTACTCTGTCAAGTGTCCTTTGATGAACAAAATTTGTGCAATCTTGTTTTTGATACCTGTTTTCAAGTTGTATTGAAGAAATCATACCCAAACCCAATATTATAAAGCATTTGCCCCATGTTCTCTCCTAAAAGTTTTACAGTTTTATGTCTCACATTTAGATCTTTTATACATTTTGAGTTAGTTTTCTGTATATGCTGTTATGTAAAGGCCTAATTTCATGCTATTGCATGTGGATATCCAATTGTTTCTTGCACCATTGATTGAAAATGCTATGCTTTCCCCAGTGAAGGGCCTTGATACTCAACTCAAAAATCATTGACCATGTAAGTAAAGATTTATTTCTAGACTCTATATTCTATTCCACTGGACTACCTTTTTGTCAGTTTGTTATATTTTTTTTTCATTACTGTAGTTTTGTAGTTATTTTTGAAACTGGGACCTAAGATTCTTTCAACTTTGTTTTTCTTTTTCAAGAGTATTATAGCTATTTAGATTCTTTTAATTTCCTATATATCTTAAGATTGAATTTTCTATTTCTGCAAAAACATCATTGGGATTTTTTGAGAAATTATACTAAATCAGTAGATCACTTTGTGAAATGTTGATATATTAACTACATTAAGTATTTTGATTCATTAACCTAGTGCAAGTTTCCATTCTTTATGTCTTCTTTAGTTTCTTTCCACAATGGTTTTAGTTTTTATTTTAAAGTCATCTATCTCCTGGGATAATTTTCTAAGTCTTTTTAGTAATGCTATTATAAATCAAATATTTTTAATTACAGATACACAGCTTATTTTTATGCATTAAATTTTATCTTGTTACTTTGTTGAATTTGTTAGTTTTATAAAATTTTGTAAAACTTTTTTGGATTTTCTTCCGATAAGATTGTATCACCTGGAAATAGAAATAATTTCACTTCTTATTTTGAATTTTTTCTTTCTTTTCTTGCCAAGTACTCTGACTGGGGACTTCCACTACAACCTGAATAGATGTGGCAAGAATGGGCATGTTTGCATTTTTTTTTTGTTGTTGTTCTTAAAGGACATACTTTAAGTCTTTTATCATATAAAATGGTGATAACTGTGAGTTTTTCAAATAGGGTCTTTATTGTGTTGAGTTAAATTCCTTCTATATCTAATCATTGAGTGTATTTATCATGAAAGAGTCTTGAAGTTTGCAAATACTTTTTCTGAATCAATTGAAATGATCATTGATTTTCCCCTTTTAATCTGTAATATGTCATATTATTTTGACTTGTTTTAATATGTATAACAATCCTTGCATTCAGGAATAAATCCCACTTGGTCGTGATAATATTCATTTTAATATGCTACTGAATTTGTTTACTAGTGTTTTGTTAAGGATTTTTGCATCTATGTTCACAACAGATGTTGATCCATATTTTTTGTTCTTATAGTTTGAATTTGGTTTCTGGATACTCCTCGCTTCATAGACTGAGTTCATGTATTTCTACTCCTTAGTTCTTTCAAGAAATTTGAAAATTTTTGATGTTAGTTATTCCTTAACTATTTGGCACAAACCAACAGATTAAAGTCTTTCTTTCATTGGGGTAATTTTGTTTCTGATCAATCTCTTCATGAGTTATGGATCTATTTGAGTTTTCTATTTCTTCGTGACTCAATCTTGGTAAGTTTTGTGTTTCTAAACATTGTCCATTTCATCTAAGTTTCCCAAATTTGCTACCATACAATCATCCATAGTAATCTTTTATAGTCTTTTTAAAAATTTCTGTACAATTGTTTTAGCATTTCACTTTATGGTTTTATTAAGTTGACTTTTCTTTTTCTCAGTCTAGTTAAAGATTTAGCAACTTTATTCATGTTTTCTAAGAAATAACTTTTTGGTTTCATTAATTTTGCCAATTTTTCTGTTCTCTACCTAAATCTACTTAAATCTTTATTAGATTCTTCCTCCAGACATTTTTAGGTTTAATTTTTCTTCTTTTTCTGGTTACTTAAGTTGAAAGTTAGGTTGCTAATTTGAAACAACCCTTTTTTTAAATGCAAGCATATAGAACTGTAATTTTTGCCCTCTGTACTGCTTTTGCTCCACCCCATAAGTTTTGGTATCTGTGTTTCCATTTTTACTTGACACTGTTTTCTAAATTCTCTTGAGATTTCTTGTTTGATCCATTAGTCCTTTAAAGGTGTGTTATTTAATTTTCACAACTTTTTGAATTTTCAAATTTCATTTCTGTCACTGATTCTTAATAGTATCCTGTCATGGTCAGAGAAGATACTTTGTATAATGTGCATCTTTTAAAATCTATTGAAAATAATTGGTGTCCTCACATATGGTTTAGTCCAAAAAACTTCCCAGGTTCATTAGAGAATAATGTGCGTTCTGTTGTGTATAGAGAATTGTATGTATGTCTCTTAGATCTGATTGGTTTGTGTTGTTATTTCCTTCTTAATTTTCTGTCTTGTGTTCCCTTATACTGACAGTGAAATATTAAAGTCTCAAGTTATTATTATAGAATTGTATTTCCCCCTTCAATTCTATCTCTGCTTCATATGTTTTATCATCTTTTCTTTACATGTTTTAATGGTATATGTTTAGGTATAAATGTTTAGAAATTTTACATCTTCTTGCTGTGTATTAAAATTTTTATTAATAGATAATATTCTTAATTTTTAATAAACTTTTAAATTGAAACTTTATTTTATCTGATATTAGAATTGGCATCCTGGTCTCTTTTAGCTACTGTATGAAACATGGAATAACTTCTACTTTTCACTTTCAAGCTATTTGTGTCATTAGATCTAAAGTGAGTCTCTTACAGACAGCAAATGGATCATGTTTTCATAATTCCATTTGTTACCCTGCTTGTTCGTATGTGTAGTCTACTTAGATTTAAAGTAATTACTGATAAGAACAGACTCATTTTTGTAATTTTGCCATTTGTTTTCTATATACCTTGTAGCGTTTTATCCCTCATTTTCTACATTAATATCTTCTCATATATTTAGTCACTTTTTAAATAATGAAATATTCTTATTTCCCTTTTCCTTTTGTGTACCTTATGTAACTTTTCTAAATTATTACAATGGGGATTACATTTAATATCCTTAAGTTATAACATTCTAATTTGAATTTATTTTAGCTTAATTTCAGTGACACATGAATTTATGCTAGCTTTATTTAGTTCCTTTAAAGCTTAATATCCAATTTCTTTATTTATTTCACAAAATTACATCTTTATACATTATATGTTCCAAAACATAAATTAATAGCTGTTTTTTAATGCATTGATTTCTTAATTATATAGAAAACAAGATGTGACATTACAAATTAAAATAATAATAGCAACTTTTACACTATTTTTAATGTGTTAGTCTCTTAAATTGTGTAGAAAATAAAAAGTTGCAAAACAATTGATAATAGTAATGATAGAATTTATTATGGACCATGTTAGTTCCATTTACTAAGAACTTTATTTCTTCATACATTATTCCTAATATCCTTTAATTTCAACCTCCGTGGTTCCCTTAAACAACATTTAAGTGCAAATTTAATGGTAATAAATTCCCTTAGCTTTTGTTTATATGGGAATATCTTAATTTCTCCCTCACTTTTGAAGGGCAGTTTTTCTAGATATAGATTCTTTGTTGACACTTCTGTTTTTATTTTTAACACTTTGAATACATCAGTCCATTACTTTTGGAATTCAAATTTTCTGATGAGAAATTTTATGATGATATTGTTGATAATCTACTGAACATGATAAGTATCTTTTACTGTTTTCAAGATTATTTGTCTTGGATTTCCAGAATTTTATTATAAGATGACTCTGTGTGAGTCTCTCTGAGTTCATCCTAGTTGGTATTTTCTGTTTCCTTAATATTTAGATTTGTTATCTGTGAAATAAATTTTAAAAATTGGTCATTATTCCTTCAAATAATATTTCTTACTCTCTCTTCCTCTTCTCATTCTGGGACTGTATAATGTGTATGTGTGTTGTTGCTTTTCACTACCCAGTCTTTAATGTCTAGCTCACAAATAGACAGTAAAAGAAAGAAAGTGTTTTATTCAGCTTTTTTTGCCCCTGTGAGCAAAAGACCTGACATGAATAATTAGAGGAGGAAAAGTCTATTCTGGCTCACAGTTTCCGATTTCTCTTTTTATAGACTCCTGACGTCATTCATACCTCTGGAACTGAGATGAGGCAGAACATCATGGCAGAAGGGCATGGCAGAGGAAAGCAGCTCAGAACACCACAATCAAGGAGCAGAGAGAGTTCTACTCACCTGGAAAAAATTGTAAATCTCAAAGGCACACCCTGTTACCTATTTCCTTCAGAAACGCCCTACCTGCCTACAGTTACCACCCAATTAATCTCTATCTGTGGATTAATCCACTAATTTACAACTCTCATAACCTAATCATTTCAAGTCTGAAGGTTCTTGCTTTGTCTCACAAATGAGCTTTTGGAGGACATCTCATATCTAAACTAAAAGAAAGACAGAGACAAAAGGAAGGAAAAAAGGAAGGAAGGTGAGAGAGGGAAGGAGGGAGGAAGAGAGGGTACTTTGCTTTTAAATCCCCTCAAGTTCCTTTAGCCAGATGAGGAACTTGAAACACTGTGAAGTTCCAGGTAGGGTAGAGTGCAACAGTGGCTCCCTGCCTCTGTTTCTGGAACTCTCTGAAAAGAAGCAGCGCTCAGTAATCACAACTATCCCCACATGTTTGGATGAAGGGTAATGAATGCTTATTCTGGTCCCCATAAACCACCCAAGCTACTCCTGCAATTCCTGCACTACCTACCATGGAGTTGAAGGTGGGATATGGGTAGCAGTTATTGAGCTAAGAGCTGAAATTAACTCAGACTCACTGTGGTTTATCCTCCAAGCCCTCCCCTGGAAGTTGCAAGCCTTCTGTAGAGTCTAGAGTTTTATCAGACAGGTTCCATTAATGCAATTGTTTTCTAGAAAAGCAGGTAGATGCCTGGTATTAAATTACTCAGCCATCTAACATGAAAAAGTGGTATTCATATAAAAATGCCTACTATTATGATTTTGTTAACATTAATTTAAATTAATGTTTCAGTATCCTTGATTCCATTGTTGATTATGGTACTTTCTTTCATAAAACTACATATTATATATTCAGACAAAATACATCTCCTCCCTCAAGTTGCTTCAAATCTACTTTAATGTGTATTTGTCCTCATTCAAACAATATTTAACTGACTTGGCCAATACTTGGTCTTATTAGCACCTAGACCAGTCTCACCACTATAATAGGTGTAATTGTCTGTAGTCTGTTTACAGACAAAAAAGAGATTTTTTTTTTTCATTACTGAGGATTGAACCCAGGGGCGCTTAACCATTGAGCAATGTTCTGAGCCTTTTTTATTTTTTTTTTTAATGTTTTAGACAGAGTCTCACTGTTACTTAGGGCCTCAGTAAATTGCTTAGGCTGACTTTGACCTTGTGATTCTTCTGCCTCGGCCTTCTGAGTCACTGGGATTACAGGCCTACACCACTGCACTCAGGTGGAAATAGAATGTTAACTATTCAAGGAATTAATAACCAAGAGAACAAATTAGTATTCTAAGAGCAGGTGATACATGAAACAAATAAATAACAAAAGATGGAATAAAAGTGACATACATTGAGTATTTAAGCCAAAATCTAATGTAGTAAAATTTCCTTCAGTTTTCATATGTGTAAATTTGGATATGGAGGAATGATCTTTAAATGTGTTTATACTAAAATATATAAGATGATCTATATGGGTGAGAAAGAATATTTTTAAATATTCAAATGTAATTCTCATATTTTTATTATGCCTTTTGTAAACTCTATTGTGGATATTTAAAATTATTAATATAATAATATTTCTGAATAATATATATGTGAATATATATATACACACACATATATATGTGCACATATATATACACAGATACACACACATATGTGAGTGTTCAAATTTACTATAATAAATAGCTAAATTATGTAACCAAATGAAAGAATCTAGGAAGTAAAACAGATTTGAGCCCAAAGTTTTCAATTTAGTTCTTTCATGCTAGAATTGAAAATCTTAAAATCTCATCATTATGCCATGTTCTTCTTTTGTTCTTCTTGACTCTGTTCACACAACAGTCCAGCAAATTTACAACCCATAGCCGGGCACAGTGACACATGCCTGTAATCCTAGCACTTTGGGAGGCTGAGGCAGGAGAATAGCGAGTTCAAAGCCAGCCTCAGCAATGGCAAGGTGCTAAGTAACTCAGTGAGACCCTGAGGTCTCACAAAATAGGGCTGGAGATGTGGGTCAATGGTAGAGTACCCCTGAGTTCAATCCCCGGTACAAAAAAAAAAAAATTACATCCCGTTTTTGAAACCAAACATCATCACTTCCCCTGAAAAACCTACCACCTTCTTTCACAGTGTTCCCTTCACATATCTCTGTTTTAACAATGGCACACCATATTGAATTTGTTTTCTTTTTCTCCTCACACTGTTATTCCCTTCTAAAGCAGCAAATATACCTTACTCATTGTTTCTGTCAGTCTGCACAATCCCTGAAACTCAATGAAATCCCATTTAAAGGTAAAAGGAAGGGACAGGAATCTGAACTAGGATAGGAAACATTTCCTTCCAGTGAGGTATGTTCCAAAGCCTGAGATTACAAATACATGTATAGTGTTTAAAGATAGTGATGCCAGTCTGGCTGGAATATACAATTTAGAAAAACAACATATGGACTCATGTAATATTTAATTCAAGTAACAGAATTGAGTAATATAGAAAGCTCTAGTGAGTGTCAGAAAAATCGTAATTTAGTATTTCAATCAGTTCAAACCACTACATTTAAAGTATTGCCAGAAGGAAGAACAGTGTGCATCATGTGTAGATTCAGGGATCTGTCTCTATGGGTAGAATCGTGAGTAAATTAATTTCAACAAATTCTAAGTCAGTATATTCTAGTAATTACCATGGAATGGACTGCTGTATCATTTAGTTCCTTGCCATCTTGGGAACTATTCAAATAAATTCCCCTTATCTGGACATTCCTATGAAGAACTGGAAACTGAACCAGTTGTATTTAATCTTTAATTGCTTATCAGAAATTTTCATTTTCCCTAATAGAAAACACTCATATCTTGGAACATCAGTATCCCAGGTCCTAGGATCACTGATCCCTAGTCAATGTTATGCCTTCTGTGGACAATAAATAGAAAAAGCTCTTCAGTATATATTTGAGGTATTTACATAAGCATGTTTCAAATAGCTAATCAATAAGACTACTGTAACAGAAGAAGAAAATCTCACAAGTTGGTAGACTTGTTAATTATATTACTTTTCTGTGAGTTTATTAATGTATTTTATTTCTGCTCTTTACTAAACAGGAATCGAGTCATTTACTCAAATGCTTGTGTCATGAACTTCTGGTTTTTCAACAGAAGCCTACTTTGCAATAGAGGAATGGACCTGGACATTTTATTTTAAAATACATTCTTCAAATGTGTGTTTTAGAGAGAAAAGCAACATGCTGCAGTCAACAGGTCAATCTAGCTTACCACCTGGTTTTCTAGATAAAGTGTTACTGAAACATAGCTGCACCCATTCACTTGGATAATCTCTATGCCTAATTTTACCCTTAAGCAGCAGAGCCAAATGGTTGCAGCAAAGACTAGCTGGCCAGTCAAACCCAAAATATTTACTCTCTGTCCCTTTACTGTCCCCAGGTTTAGAGTTGTGTTTCATAAACACAGGTCAGAGTTCTATGCCTTACAGAACACATAAATGACATGGGAAAGGTAAAGTGTTACAAACTACAGACAGAAGTTGACATAAAATAACTGGATTACATGTGTTTATAAGCTTTTGATTATCAATCCCATATGTCAGATTCTAACCTAGGAATATAGTAGTCCAGGTAAAATAAAACAAAACAAAAAGCAAGGGCTGTGCTATTTACTGCAACACTGTTTGCATTAGCCTAAGACTGGAAGCAATCAATTCTATCAAGAGGGGACATCTGCACAATGAAAAAGTTTTAAAGAAATTATTCTAAAAATCTGTCCTACAAATCCTCTTCTTACAGTTAGCCAGACTTGGGGGAAAATATGAAAATTTATCTACTAGAATAAGGTTTTAAATGGCTTCACGTTCATATATACAATGATCATAGTCATCAGTTTAATCCCACATTATAATATTACTGTGTAATAAATAACATTTCTCTATAAATTCCTTAGACTCCAATTTGTCACTACTCATAAGTATCAGGTTTTCTTTGCCCAGTAGAACTCCAAGATCTTATTTTTTAGTTGTGAGTTAATCAGAACAAAAATTAAATATAGACAATTTAAGAGCTTTCTTCACTCTTATATTGGAAATGATCGAAGTAACTAGCCCAACCTTTCAGAGAACAAATCCCAGTTATTAGGAATTAGATTCTAGCATCTTTGCCTGGGAAACCCCAGGATGTACTCTTTTTAGAATTACCCCCAAGGTCTGTAAGTTGCTATCACAAAACAAAAGAGAATAAAAATTGTTGCTTTCCTTTTTTAAAAAGACTGTCATTAAAGGTGGGATTTTCTTTCTTTACAAATAGGAGATTGTTCAGGTTATTTTTCTTCCTTTAGCATTTTTACAGAATATAATAACATTTTTTCCAGGCACTAAAGAATTAAGGTCATCTCTTCTTGTTAATATTTTCAAGAAGCAAACCAAGTAATTCTGTAGTACCATGCAACAATGAAATAAGAGCTTCCCCACAGTGTAGGAACTGCCAACAAAAGCTGAAATAGGCTCAAAACCAGGAAGGAACCAAGAAGCACTGGACAGGTAAAGCAGGAGTTATTGAATCAAGTTCTGAGAGTGACAATAATCTACTGAGGGATGTCTAATTGGACATATTGTCATTGAATGCTTGGTACCACTATCAACCTAACATATCTCTGGTACTATTTAGCTCTTCTTGAGATCACTGTGGATTATATTATGCCCTTGAAAATTAAGTCCAGGATTGGGAAAATCTAATTGGTTTAGATTAAATCATATAATGCCTTGGGGTTTAATAGTAGGAAATGGATTCCAACATTTTTCCTACATTTGAACTGTCCCCTCCTCCAAAAAATTGTAGGATATATGTTCTAATACTGATAGATCAAATAGACCAATAGGCAATATGCAGCAAGATGTGTCCAGCAGCCAGGGTCATGCCCTGATACAGAAGTGAAACCTAGTTCTATTGACAGTTTACATATCCACTGCTTCACTTGACAATCTGCCTTTCAAAAGGAACTAAGTAAGAAAATAACTAGTGGTCATAAAGAAAAGCTATATACTCAGACGAGCTATGATCTCATGTCCTATTGTCTCTATTCCAACATGTGATACTATAAAATTTGGATTAAAACAATATTTACCTCAGTGCAGTAGAATCATTAAGGACACATGGCCATACTTGGTGCACAGTAAGTATTTAGAAAATGCAGGTATTGATATTAATGTTTTTACTACTAGTACTGGAAAAGAAAATGAAAATGTCCTTGCAATTATTGCTGAGAACCATATAAGCAAATATTTTAGAAAAAGAAAAAGAGAAAGCAAGTAAATTACATCTTGAAGGTTAGTTTTTGTTTCATCAATTTATCTTTGCAAGTTACTCCTTCATTTCCTCAGATTTCCAATGGACACCTATACTCTGAGCTGGACAATCCTGGAAGAAGCTAGCAATGCCTTCAGAATGGACCCAAAGTCTCTCTTGATTGTCCCTTGGATAATGACTAGGTTATTTCAATAATATGAAAACCAATAATATATATTTAAACTATACATTTCATCTGATGAAAAACATCTAAGAAAAGTATAAATTGTGTACATTTATATGACTATGTATTCTATCCCATGCAAACACTTTCTCTGTCCTTCCTCCAACAATCCAGATTAACTCTTCAATTTTGTTTAAGTATTTGTAGTTTTCCAACAGCAGTCCTTCTTCCTCCTTCATAACAAAGCTGATAACTCCCTATCTATGTAATATAATTAAATATTTTAGATATGTAAAAATTCTTTTTTTTTTTTTTTTTTTTT